>JAWPHD010010759.1:0-90326 GCA_037043455.1 Cyrtodaria siliqua | reverse complement strand
GTCAGAGGTAATATTTAGGACAGTTTAGCTATCCCGTCAGAGATAATATTCAGGACAGTTTTACTATCCGTCAGAGGTAATATTCAGGACAGTTTTGCTATCCCGTCAGAGGTAATATTTCGAACAGTTTTACTATCCCTTCAGAGGTTATATTTAGGACAGTTTTACTATCCCGTCAGAGATAATATTTAGGACCGTTTTACTATCCCGTCAGAGGTAATATTTAGGACAGTTTTAATATCCCGTCAGAGGTAATATTTAGAATATAATATCCCGTCAGAATCAATATTCAGGACAGTTTTACTATCCCGTCAGAGGTAATATTTAGAAAAAGTTTCACTATCCCGTCAGAGGTAATATTTAGGACAGTTTTAATATCGCGTCAGTAGTAATATTTATGACAGTTTTACTATCCCGTCAGAGGTAATATTTAGGACAGTTTTACTATCCCGTCAGAGGAAATATTTAGGACAGTTTAACAATTCCATTAGAGGTAATATCTAGGACAGTTTTGCTATCCTGTCAGAGGTAAAATTCAGGACAGTTTTACTATCCCGTCAGAGGTACTAATTAGGACAGTTCTACTATCCCGTCAGAGATAACATTCAGGACAGTTTTGCTATCCCGTCAGAGGTAATATTTAGGACAGTTTTTCTTTCCCGTCAGAGGTAATATTCAGGACAGTTTTGCTTTCCCGTCAGAGGTAATATTTAGGATAATTTTACTATCCCGTCAGAGGTAATATTCTGGACAGTTTTGCTATCACGTCAGAGGTAATATTTCGGACAGTTTTACTATCCCGTCAGAGGTAATATTTAAGACAGATTTACTATCCCGTCAGAGGTAATTTTTAGGACAGTTTTACAATCCCGTCAGAGGTAATATTCAGGACAATTTTACTATCCCGTCAGAGATAATATTCAGGACAGTTTAAATATCCCATTCAAGGCAATATTAAGGACAGTTTTGCAGATTTACTATCCCATCGGAGGTAATATTTAAGACAGTTTAACTATCCCGTCAGAGGTAATATTTGTGACAGTTTTACTATCCCAGTTTTCATATCCCGTCAGAGGAAATATTCAGGACAGTTTTCCTATCCCGTCAAAGGTAATATTTAAGACAGTTTTACTATCCCGTCAGATGTAATATTTCGAACTGTTTTACTATCCCGTCAGAGGTAATATTTAGGACAGTTTTACTATCCCGTCAGAGATAATATTCAGGACAGTTTTACTATCCCGTCAGAGGTAATATTCAGGACAGTTTTGCTATCCCGTCAGAGGTAATATTTCGGACAGTTTTACTATCCCTTCAGAGGTTATATTTAGGACAGTTTTACTATCCCGTCAGAAGTAATATTTAGGACAGTTTTACAATCCCGTCAGAGGTTATATTCAGGACAGTTTTACTATCCCGTCAGAAGTAATATTCAGGACAGTTTTACTATCCCATCAGAGGTAATATTAAGGACAGTTTTGCAGATTTACTATCCCATCGGAGGTAATATTAAGGAAAGTTTTACTATCCCGTCAGATGTAATATTCAGGACAGTTTTACTATTACGTCAGAGGTAATATTTAAGAAAGTTTTACTATCCCGTCAGAGATAATATTTAGGACCGTTTTACTATCCCGTCAGAGGTAATATTTAGGACAGTTTTAATATCACGTCAGAGGTAATATTTAGGATATAACATCCCGTCAGAATCAATATTCAGGACAGTTTTACTATCCCGTCAGAGGTAATATTTATAAAAAGTTTTACTATCCCGTCAGAGGTAATATTTAGGACAGTTTTACTATCGCGTCAGTAGTAATATTTATGACAGTTTTACTATCCCGTCAGAGGTAATATTTAGGACAGTTTTGCTATCCCGTCAGAGGAAATATTTAGAACAGTTTAACAATCCCATTAGAGGTAATATCTAGGACAGTTTTGCTATCCTGTTAGAGGTAAAATTCAGGACAGTTTTACTATCCCGTCAGAGATAATAATTAGGACAGTTTTACTATCCCGTCAGAGATAATATTCAGGACAGTTTTGCTATCCCGTCAGAGGTAATATTTAGGATAGTTTTAATATCCCGTCAGAGGTAATATTTAAGAAAGTTTTACTATCCCGTCTGAGGTAATATTTAGGACAGTTTTACTATCCCGTCAGAGGTAATATTTAGGATAGTTTTAATATCCCGTCAGAGGTAATATTTAAGAAAGTTTTACTATCCCGTCTGAGGTAATATTTAGGATAGTTTTAATATCCCGTCAGAGGTAATATTTAAGAAAGATTTACTATCCCGTCTGAGGTAATATTTAGGACAGTTTTACTATCCCGTCAGAGGTAATATTTAGGACAGTTTTAAAATCCCGTCAGAGGTAATATTTAGGATATAATATCCCGTCAGAATCAATATTCAGGACAGTTTTACTATCCCGTCAGAGGTAGTATTTAGGAAAGGTTTACTATCCCGTCAGAGGTTATATTTAGGACAGTTTTACTATCGCGTCAGTGGTAATATTTAGGACAGTTAAACTATCCCGTCAGAGGTAATATTTAGGACTGTTTTACTATCCCAGTTTTACTATCCCGTCAGAGGAAATATTTAGGACAGTTTTACTATCCCATCAGAGGTGATATTTAGGACAGTTTTACTATCCCGTCAGAGGTAATATTTAGGACAGTTTTGCTATACCGTCAGAGGTAATATTTAGGACAGTTTTGCTATACCGTCAGAGGTAATATTTAGGACAGTTTTACTTTACCGTCAGAGGTAATATTTAGGACAGTTTTGATTTACCGTCAGAGGTAATATTTAGGACAGTTTTACTATACCGTCAGAGGTAATATTTAGGACAGTTTCACTATACTGTCAGAGGTAATATTTAGGACAGTTTTGCTATCCCATCAGAGGTAATATTTAGGACAGTTTTACAATCACATCAAAGGTAATATTTAGGACAGTTTAACTATCCCGTCAGTGGTAATATTTAGGACAGTTTTACTATCCCATCAGAGGTAATATTTAGGACAGTTTTACTATCCCATCAGAGGTAATATTTAGGACAGTTTTACTATCCCTTCAGAGGTAATATTCTGGAAAGTTTTACTATCTCGTCAGAGGTAATATTTAGGACAGTTTAACTATCCCGTCAGAGGTAATATTTGTGACAATTTTACTATCCCAGTTTTACAATCCCGTCAGAGGAAATATTCAGGACAGATTTACTATCCCATGAGAGGTGATATTTAGGACAGTTTTACTATCCCGTCAAAGGTAATATTTAGGACAGTTTAACTATCCCGTCAGAGGTAATATTTGTGAGAGTTTTACTATCCCAGTTTTACTATCCAGTCAGAGGAAATATTCAGGACAGTTTTACTATCCTATCAGAGGTGATATTTAGGACAGTTTTACTATTCCATCAGATGTAATATTCAGGACAGTTTGACTATTCCTTCAGAGGTAGTTTTGCTATCCCGTCAGAGGTAATATTTAGGACAGTTTTATTATCCCGTCAGAGGTACTGTTTAGGACAGTTTTGCTATCCCGTTAGAGGTAATATTTAAGACAGTTTAACTATCCCGTCAGAGGTAATATTTGTGACAGTTTTACTATCCCAGTTTTACTATCCCGTCAGAGGAAATATTCAGGACAGTTTTCCTTTACCGTCAAAGGTAATATTTAAGACAGTTTTACTATCCCGTCATATGTAATATTTCGGACTGTTTTACTATCCCGTCAGAGATAATATTTAGGACAGTTTTACTATCCCGTCAGAGATAATATTTAGTACAGTTTTACTATCCCGTCAGAGGTAATATTCAGGACAGTTTTGCTATCCCGTCAGAGAGGTAATATTTCGGACAGTTTTACTATCCCTTCAGAGGTTATATTTAGGACAGTTTTACTATCCCGTCAGAAGTAATATTTAGGACAATTTTACAATCCCGTCAGAGGTTATATTCAGGACAGTTTTACTATCCCGTCAGAGGTAATATTCAGGACAGTTTTACTATCCCATCAGAGGTAATATTAAGGACAGTTTTGCAGATTTACTATCCCATCGGAGGTAATATTAAGGAAAGTTTTACTATCCAGTCAGATGTAATATTCAGGACAGTCTTACTATTGCGTCAGAGGTAATATTTAAGAAAGTTTTACTATCCCGTCAGAGATAATATTTAGGACCGTTTTACTATCCCGTCAGAGGTAATATTTAGGACAGTTTTAATATCCCGTCAGAGGTGATATTTAGGATATAATATCCCGTCAGAATCAATATTCAGGACAGTTTTACTATCCCGTCAGAGGTAATATTTAGAAAAGTTTTACTATCCCGTCAGAGGTAATATTTAGGACAGTTTTACTATCGCGTCAGTAGTAATATTTAGGACAGTTTTACTATCCCGTCAGAGGTAATATTTAGGACAGTTTTACTCTCCCGTCAGAGGAAATATTTAGGACAGTTTAACAATCCCATTAGAGGTATTATCTAAGACAGTTTTGCTATCCCGTCAGAGGTAAAATTTAGGACAGTTTTGCTATCCCGTCAGTGGTAAAGTTTAGGACAGTTTTGCTATCCCGTCAGTAATATTCAAGAAAATTTTGCTAAGCCGTCAGAGGTAATATTTAGGACAGTCTTACTATCCCGTCAGAGGGAATATTTTGGACAGTTTTACTATCCCGTCAGAGGTAATATTTAGGATGGTTTAACTATCCCGTCAGAGGTAATATTTAGGACAGTTTAACTATCGCATGAGAGGTAATATCTAGGACAGTTTTTGCTATCCCGTCAGAGGTAATATTCAGGACAATTCTGCTATCCCGTCAAAGGGAATATTTTTGACAGTTTTACTATCCCGTCAGAGGTAATATTTAGGATGGTTTTACTATCCCGTCAGAGGTAATATTTAGGATGGTTTTACTATCCCGTCAGAGGTAATATTTAGGATGGTTTTACTATCCCGTCAGAGGGAATATTTTTGACAGTTTTACTATCCCGTCAGAGGTAATATTTAGGATGGTTTTACTATCCCAACAGAGGTAATATTTAGGTCAGTTTTACTATCCCGTCTGACGGTATAGTAAAACTATCCTGCATATTACCTATGACGGGATTGTATAACTGTTCTAAATATTACCTCTGACGGGATAGTAAAACTGTTCTAAATATTACCTCTGACCTCTTGAAGCCTTTGTGCGTCTATACATTCACGAGTACGTGAGTGTATCATGCAACACAATCGTCATTGAAAGGCACATATTTTGAGTTACCATCAGTGTGTTTGTGATGCTGTTCACAGTTTTCCTTCGTCCATGCTGATGATATAATTCTCATAAACCTGAAGGCACGGCCAGTAAATTTCAGTCGTGCTATCACTGACAGATTTGGCAGTTATAGCACTGTGTACCAAACGACATTTTGTAAAAACCATTAGAGCTATGGTATAAAATATTAATAACATATTTTCTATGGACCTCGAGAAGCAATATAAAATCGCATATACTCGAACGTTTATGCTATCAATACTATATTTTCAGAGACAAAGTCCGCGAGTTACGTGTATATTCAAAAGACGGCAACAGTATTGTAATAATGCAGAATATTTTACCGTTTAGCAACTTGATATAGCTCAAAAGATTTATTTTTAAAATGGCAACATTTCAAAATGGATTGCATGCAACTGCTTTGAAACATGACGAAGCTATTTGAATATATCGAAAATCGATGACTGCCCTCTCAAGTGTATGCTTATTTACAACAAGACCAGTTAGACAGGCTGTATATCTGATATTATTCTAAACAGACAGTCATATGTTTTACTTCAGTAACTATGTATAGGAAAATTGACAGAATATGTCACTTGGCACATTTTGATTAAGGTGAATGCACCCTAAAAAATAGCTAAGTTAAAAGTAGTATAACTTTAAAAGCGACCAAATATTTCAGTTACAAGAAACTGACAGTATATCGTTAAAAACTATAAAACTAATATTAATGATGATGTTTTCAAACAGTGCAATATATACCATCTAGTATGAATTAGAACTCATCAATATCAGACATTTCTTTGCATATAACTTGCAATATATAACCTTGATATTCTTGTCTAGGTTGTGCAAGCCATTAAAAAGTAATCAATAATTATAAAGTTGTTTTAAGCACCTTCCCTTTAAATCACCAGTAAAGAAATTAAATATTGTGAGTAGCATAATTTACAAATATAATTTGTACAGGTAGTGACCAATCAATCCCATGACTTGGTATGTAAATAACATATACATTTATTTTGTGTATTGCTTATGAACATTGATTTGGTTTCTTTTAAAAACGACTTTGACAGGATTATTTGAGATTTTAATTGATAGCACTAACCAGCTAAGGATATCAAGGTAAGCTTTATTGTCAAGTTATATTTAGACGTTTGAGCTATAATTTCTCTTGGATTCACTTTGAAGTGCCCTATTAAAATCTCTTTGTTTATAATATTTAAGTTTTTAAATCATTTTTAAGTTTTAGGTCGGATATTGAGATAAGATAGTGCAAGTTTTATGTAAAATTATGTGGTTGAGATAATTATTGTTCAAGGGGACATAATCCTTAATGAATTTTTTTATATACATATCAATGTCATAAAATCATGTTTCCATAGCGAGTGATGTACACACAAACAATCGTACCTATTATAAACGGAACCCGAAATTAAAAAAAAGACTGATTACACACATGAATGTGTTAAACTAATTCAAAGTTAGTATGTTTAACTCAGTTGATCCAACAATGTACAATCACGGTACAGTAATTTCCACGTTTTGCAAAATAAAGAAATTCAATGATAATACATTTGTTTATTAAGATATTCTTAAATTAACTCTGATATTTTCAGAAATTTAAGGTGTTTAATGATCCAGTACATAGCAGCATAAAAATACCTGAATTATGTGTGAAGATAATCGACACCCCGCAGTTCCAGCGACTCAGGAATATAAAGCAACTGGGAATAGTATCGTATGTTTATGCTGGTACCACTCAAACACGATTCAATCATTCAATTGGGTAAGGATTTTGCAGGTTTTTTCTAGGTGTCCCATGGGGCCGAAACACGGAACCGTTCCCCAATGCAAAATAGCGTATTTTTTCCCCAATTGTTGAACAAATTTCCAGTCTCAAAAAAGAAAAAGATTTTCTTTTTTTGTACATGTATGTTGTACTGATACATCCCTTATGTTACATACTAATCACTATAAGTGGTATGTTATTGATGTAATATCGTTCCTAAAACTTTAAGGCTTTTAATTCGACCTAACTTACATAGGGTTGACGTAAACAATTCTCAATTGACCATTATATCGATGAAAACAATTCCCAATTTACAAGGGTGCTTTACCCCCCAAATACCTGGGGAAAGCCCTGTGTCGTGTCCATCTGCATCATACATTGCCGATTGCCTAGTAATTTATGATAGAATAATGGCCCTTTGTTTGACTCTATAATGAACTTCATGTGGATTTCACTTCAAACGTGTTCATGGATTGTTACATTGTATTACACTTGATATACAGTTCATACGTCAAATATGCACGATTTTCGATTCTGCATTTAGTACTGAATTATAGAACTTTGTTTTACATAGAATTTCTTTCCCATTAAAAAAAAAGCTAATATTTTAAGCATTTATTATTCTTGATTTCGCCCATTCTCCTCGACTATATAAAAAAATCGGGGGAATTTATTACTTCGGTGATAGTTCTTGTTTGTATAGTTTTATTCTACCAACCACCTTTTTAGAGTGTGTCATCTTGCTGGCCAGTTCATTAGGTCACTGAAAGAAAATCAGCTAGAACTTAGAATATCAGAGGCAGCTGTACTGTGTGTAGAGGTTGCTGGACTTTGCCATGATTTGGGTATGATATTAAGTGAACGGCATCTAATCAGTAAATTAGATTGATTTTGTTTCTAAATTCCAGCTTCTGCGTTTGTTTTTCTATATCATGGCAAATCGGAAAACAACTCAAATGATAATAGATAGTATCACTTAAAAATGCTGACATGAAAGACTAAACTATGTTTCCTTTCAACTATGGCAATTGTTATTGATAGACATTATATATTTATATATAAGATGTTATAGATCGACTTAAGAGGAGCTAAAAGGTGAAAATAAATTTCAGGTCATGGCCCATTTTCCCACATGTTTGAAGAAAAAGTCATTCCACGTATACTCGAAAAAAATGGATTTACGGTTTTCGGCGATAATTAATTGTTGAAATATGTAGTTACATCAACTGTATAACATTTATAATATACTTACCGTTTCTTTATGATTATCCTCTGTTACAATTTCAACATTCTGAAATAATAAGTATATGTTCGAAGATTAACGCATTATGTAATTATACATTTACCCCATCTTATATAATGAAATAAATTAATATTAAAAAATTAAATAGACTATAAGTTTATTAGAGCTCCAAAATGATCTCTTTTAGTATTGCTATTCGTTTGTCTTTCAATATAAAATTATTAAACTTCGCATGTTTCTTTTCTTTTTGTTTTGTTTATACATGTATTTGTATTTTGTTGCAAATTATATTCGATCAGCATGAAGAATTTTCAAGAAAGCTGTTTGACCACCTCCTGGTGGAGAACAACAATTTAATACCATTGTTCGAAGAAAATGGGCTGACAGAACTACACCGTGAGGCTATTAAAGATATAATGACAGGAACACGTCCAGACAACGAGATATAAACAGTGTTTTTTGGCTCATATATGTAGCTTTTTTAAACTAGACTAAATGTTAAGTCAAAGTTAGTTTCATTTGAAAGATAATTTATATGCTCTAAAATGCGTTATTTACAAAACAAACAGTGATAATAACTAATACAAAATATATGTGATCGTTAACGATTTCGTTGTGTAGAAACAATCTTTCCTCGGCTTTAGTATAATAAAAGGGTTTAGCAATGTATGCAGCTTTCGGTACGCTTGGGCTGCTATGCTTCGTTGTTATCTTAATATTGTTATTCGTTTTGTTATCATTCTAATTTAATTGGTGCTTAATTATTTTTCAGGTTGGACTATTTGAGGGTAAAGGGTTTCTGTATGAGGTACGTTGCTGTTATATGTTGTCCAATTGTAAATATTACTATTGCATACCTAAATAAAAATAAGTATAAAAGTCAAACAGGAAATGTAGCTTTCACAGAACAGAGTAAACCCCCAAACACGCAAAAAGACAAACATGAATGGCAATGTTAAAAAGGAATAAAGGCATATGACGTCACAAACACAAAAAGGGTTGACAGCAGGCCTTGGAACGGTCAATGGCAAAAAAGGCCGCTGGGAGTTTAAACCGCGTTCTAGGGTGCAGCAATCCTCACTCTTATGCTACTGTCATTCCAATAAAACGGGACAGTTTAAATAAAGAAACCCCCCATGAACTATTCTCTAACCAACAAGGCAGCATTAATAGGCAATATAAGTAAAATACAAAGATGCTCGTGTATATATAAATACAAAAACACAATAGCCTAGAAAGCCACAAAGAAGGTACTCATTGACTTGGCAGAAGCCAGAAACAAGAAAATAAACAATCGAGGGTACGACAAGACAAGATTGCAGACAAACAGCAATCCTTACATCACAAACACAAAAGAGTTGACAATAGGGCTACCATCTTGGGACGGTCAGTGGCAAAAAAGGCCGCTGGTGGGTTTAAACCAGGTTCTAGGATGCACCAAACCTCACACCCACCCTACCGTCAACCCAATAAAACGGGACAGTGTAAATAAAGAAATCCCGCCATGAACTATTTTCTAACCAACAAGTCTCATATAAGTACATGACACGCAACCTGAATTACAAAGAGGCCCCTTAACACGAACATGAACACGTTAACACGAGAAGTTCTACTATATCAAAGTAGTCGCACATATCAAACAGGACATTTAGCTTTCAAAGAATTTATTCATCCAAAAACACATATCCAAATGAAACAAATAATTAAATATAAATAGAAGCGAGGTATGCGACAAGACACACACAAAAAACACAAGTCTAACATGAAAACAAAAAGCTAAGAAAGACACAAAATAAATATTCAATGACTTTGAAGTCAGAGCTAAACGAGTGTAAACCGTTGATGGCATCCGAAAGACTCTAAAAAGTGAATGGAGCATATTACTTCTGTTTTGAGAGCACTTGGTTGCTTTTCTCTCTTCTCCCCCGCACCCCAACCCCCAAATAATTAAACGGGGTAACGACACCTTAAATACCCATATCTTTATTGCGCTAAATTGTTTTCACGCTTTTGTTTATTCTTTGCCAGCAATCTCAGATTCATAAAATTGTACAATGACATAGACTCATAATTGACACATTCCATGCATATTCCTCGGTTCACCACTCCACACTTTAACTTCTCGTATTACTGCCGTTAAAGATTACGATAAACAATATTTTGCTAAAGCGTATGACAACAATTTAATTTGGCCAATTACAAATTCAAGAGACGTTTTTGATAACCTTTGCAATAAATGTCAAGTTTCGTCTCTACTTTTCCACAATATATGCAACCTTACCACATAAATAACCTTATCAAAGACAAAACACTTTCGCTAGAGATAAATCTACATGGTTGGCCTGTAGCAATGTTAACGAGGTTTTACAATTGCACTATTTGGACATGCCAAGAATTATTTTCCTATTAGATCATGTTTGCGTTTATGCTGCCATAAGCCTTTCTTCTTTGTCATACTGCAAAGAATATTCTCGGTGTTTCATCGGTTAATGCGCCAAAGACATGAGCCCATGTCTACATCTCGCCACGTGAACATTTGATGATTTTCCCATTGGTGCCTCATACCTTCAATACACAAAACAAATGGCGGAGATTACTTTGTCGATTCGGTGCGGAAACCGTCGACTGTTTATTTCTTACCGCTTTTCTGCGCTTTCCATTGTGGGTAATATGAATATATTACAATTGTTCTCTTTCCACATCACACCTGATATTTTCCCTAGAACAATATCAATAAATTACAATTGTTCTCTTTCCACATCACACCTGATATCATCCCTAGAACAATATCAATAACTCGGTCCGTAGGAGAACCGAGTTATTGATATTGTTCTAGGGATGATATCAGGTGTGATGTGGAAAGAGAACAATTGTAATATATTGATATATGTGATGTGGAAAGAGAACAATTGTAATATATTCATATTGTTCTAGGGATGATATCAGGTGTGATGTGGAAAGAGAACAATTGTAATATATTCAATACTCGGGATGATATTAGGTTTGATATGGTAAAAGGAGAGCGATAATTTATACTTATTATCAATGTAATCCTTTTTTAGTTGACTGTGTTCTGTGAAAACTACATTTCCTGTTCGACTTTTATACCTACGCTTTTGGTAGAAGCAAAAATGATGTTTTCTGACATATCTGACCTCATATACTGACATGTTTTAATCGAGAAACGAACGATTTTTCGCTTCTTAATTGTGAAATAGGCGTATGTAAATAAGAATGAACAAGACTTTGCAAATGAAGCAAATAAATAGAAACTATTGAACATTTTACAATAATTTAATTAATACTTTTACATAAAATGGTAAGGTCCATAAAGCTAATTCCTCGCGAACTTGATAAAACAAGAAATCTGTGACAATTTGTAAAAAAACGTGTAACCCAAACTGAGTTTCGGTATAATATAGCGACCATTTCATGGTATTTTGGGCCATTCGCAAATTTTAGACGAGATACGGCCCATGGTCCAAAGCGATATTTACATATTGCCCTCATCACCATGCAAAATATTGTTTAAATAATGCCATCAGGTAAAACGTGTCGAGTTTTTGGATCCCTTGGTAGCAACAAACACACATCAAGAAAGAAACGTAGCAGACTCGGTTTTATTGAGTCTGTTCATGAAAGGTAATATAAAGTGCAACACCTCTCATGCTCCCTTGCATCGGCTTATAAAGCTGTACAGTCCTTATTTTAACTGGTAATAACTCATGAATATGAATGAGTCACGTGTGAAGTAGTTCCAAATCGACGAACACCCCAAAAGTCGGTATATAAGGAGAAATCGATACGTAACATTTTACATTTTTATTTAGCCTCCGTACAGGTAACATCGACAAATATACGGCTCCAGAATATATGTGATAAAAAAAATAGTTGCCCGGAACGGGATTTGAACCACAGCCTTGCACTTGTAAGATTTGAAAGATGTAGGCTGAACCTCTAGACCACTGCTATTTATTGGTATATTGTAGCATTTTTAACACTAAATAGGCAGTACGTAATAAGAAGAGCGCGCACACAAACTCATCAAGCACTAACTAACAAGTCGAGATATGGTTGATTTGAGGCGAAGTATTAGTTTCATATTGATAAGTAATAGATAGAGTCTGGTCTCAGCGAGTTGGCGTATTTAAACACCGAGATGGGCGTAGCCCATCGAGATGTTTAAATAACCAACGAGCTGAGACAGACTCTATCTTTTTTGTAGCATGGTGTACTGAGTAACACTGTGACGTCATAGTGACCGTACTCTAAATTCCAATATCCGGTAGTTGTAGTACGGTAAAGCCACGCCCCTTTAGTTAACCTAAATTAAACGATTTAATGCTCTGCATTCATCAAAGGAAATGTCACCGACCATGCTACAAGATACAATATTACACCAGGCAATGTTAATTTACACGTGCGACAATATGGACTGCATATTTATTGATCCATCTTTAGTTGCGTTCAAATGAGTTAAGTTATTTTGCCTCAAAATATAAGATGGTTAGTACACTATTTTCTCAAGTAGCGTTGTAGTTCAGTGGATAGAGCACAGGACTTAAAATCAGAAGGTCGTGTGTTCGAACCCCGAAAGAAGCTAGCTTTTTTTTCTGTAAAAATTACTGTTACCTGTGTATAGGTACGATGTGCACTGGTCGATGTATATACACTAAATGATTTCCTGCGCTATATTTGCTCGCTTAAATACCCGATTTTGTACATGAGCTGGTGAACATAAATTTACAAATAAAGACACGTCCACAAAGAAGAAATCGATTGATATACTGTAGCTTTAAGCGGAAAAGCGATATTCTGCTTTAATGCCACATAATGGCATGATGATCCCAAATTTCCAGTAAGCAATAACACTAGTGATTTGAAGTCGGATGAGTTTTTACAGCCACCAGACAGCACTAAACAGACGCTAGTGTTAATGCCAATACATACTGAGAAAGTAGATCCATTGAAAACAACAAACAAACAAAAGATCAAGAACAAAAGAAGCAGAATATTGTATTGAATCTGTTCATGATGCGTTATATAAAATACAACACCGCTCACGTCCCCTAGCACAAGCTTAAGCAGTATTCTACTTCATTGTCACACAGATTGGGCAAATAAAAAACGATTAATCATTTCACAAGAATTTAAACTTTTTACATTAAATTAAAAGATACATCAAGCTAATTCCTCGCTATCATGCTAAAACAAGAAATCTGTGACAATTTGTAAACAAAACATGTATCACAAACTGAGTTTCGGTATAATATAGCAGCCATTGCGTGGTGCTTTGGGCCATAATGTTTTATTATTATGTTCCATGTTTTATGGACCACCAAATAGAAATATGCAGATGACCCTCATCGTGATGCTCTATTTGTTAAATAATGCCCTTAGCTAAATTGTTTCGAGAGTATTTTATTGTAAATGTGTTGCTTAATTGCTTTTAATATTGCAGTAACATTTAAAGATTGTCAAATGTGATTGATTAAGTTTGTACTAGACACTTAAGGCAGCAAACATGCAGCACTACATTACGTATGTATTCTTTCTATAAGGAAAACAATAAAATACTGAAAAAAGATCCATTGGAAATAACGAAAACAAGCATGAGAGAAAAGTAGCAGACTCGGTTTTATTGAGTCTGCTCATGACAGAAAATATATGGTACACAACCTTTCACGACCCTAGGACCGGCATAAGTGGTATTATACTTTTAATACACCAAGGCATCAGTAAGCAACATTATTGGTACAGAAGGTAACTCAAGCTTATGAAAATATGCATTCTCATAGACGATGGTAACTTCAATGCAGATAATTTTCAATCAAACATAATAGAAGCAGTATATAGTGTAGCTTTGTTTTTAGATTGTTGCAAATAAAGCAACTGGTGTAGACGTAGACAAATGGGATTACTTTGCACGTGACTGTCTCATGTTAGGGTTCCATAACAACTTTGACCACAAACGATGTACACAACTGGCGAAAGTATTGCAGACGCCCGACGGAAAAAGTCGAATCTGCTTTAGAGATAAGGTACGTATCTGTTTGCAAATTCCCTTACAATCACAATATGTTTTACCGTTATTTAAATGTGTATCCTCATACCACAGTTTTGTGAAAGGTAAGACTGCCAATAGAGTAGGAGTTAGATTGAAGTGTTAACCTAAGATGTTGCTAACTAATACAATACTTCATTGATACTTTACATGTCATTGCTATGTGTTTCAATCCTGAAGTCCATCTGGTATGTTATTCACAGGGTGCAATCGACCTGTATGACATGTTCTATACTAGACTGACTCTACACAGAAGGGCATATACACACAAGGTCGTACAAGTCGTGGAGTGCATGTAAGTACTTAACTAAACACCCGAGCACAACACTCTCAAATTTAAATTTTAAAGCATACACTAAATAAAAGAAGAAATGCAACTCGGGAATTTCCGCCGTATAATTTATATACTGCTTACTTATTTCCACGTAATATTCCAGAGATATTCGACGATGCTTTTTAAAAAAAGGTTTACAGCTAATTAGAGCAAGGACAAAACTGTGCTTTTGTAGACTTGTTAATCACAGTTCACCTGGTAAATATAGATATAAAAAACGAACAGGAATAGCAGCATTCAAGGACGACAGTCAACCACAAACAACACAGAATCAAAATTTAAAGATGAATAAAACAGGGTCTTGGAACGGTCAGTGGAACACAAAATTCATAAATGTTGAAGTTACGCTTTGAAAATTTGAGCCGAATCAGAACTGTATTTAATGTAAAGAGATTGCAAAATTGTACATCTTAAGTTTGCTCACCTGGTTGAGACAAACGCGTATTCAAACAATAATGAAACTTTGAAGGGATAACATTTGGTGCGTTAGTTTTCGTAGAAATCTTTTTCTGAAAGGAAAGGTCTAATGAAGCCATGGACCATTCGGTCAACAGCGGCACCTTATACATACAATATACAGCGGGAATTCCCGAGTTGCGTTTCTGGCTTTTTTCCATCGGCATATTAAAGTTTATTTATTGGTTTCCTCATTGACAAGCATTAATTAATTTACTATTCCTTTTTTGAAAAATCTTTAGATGTGCAAGCTTAACATATATTTCTTTTAACAACTTATAAAGTATATATAGTACTATATAAAGTACTGTTTTGTAAAAGCCACATTTGATTAATTATTTATATTAAAAATATGATACCTATGAACTCGATAGAGGATCTTCAGTTTGCACGAGTTGAAACCTGTTGATTGTGACTAAAGTATATTACAAGCAACTCACTCACTTGCACAAAGACTTTATTTTTTCTTTGAATGCTTATTGAATAAACAACTAATAAACACTAATCGTGTTTGTCGACCAACTTTTGGATTATGACAATATTTCAGGTTCACAGATGCTATGGTCAAGGCGTTAGAAACAGTTGTTATCACTTTCACAGGAATGTACCTATGAACGTTCATGTTCGTGGGGGTTTATCATCCTTTCACTAATGCCAATGTAGCTATGACGTTTCATGAGTGTGAGGTTTCCTAAGTTCAAAAATTTCAATTTAAGGCATTGGCCCATAACTTACTAACCAGCACAAATCGGTTACTCCTCTCCCCATGAGCAATGTACCTACGAAGTTTCGTTAGTGTAGGTGTTATGCATTTGAATTTATCGCGAAATTGTTTACGGAGGAATAAAATAAAATAAAAAGAATATGTTTTAACAATTGAACGACGAAATTTAGACGACATAGGCGATTAATTCTTCATACGTTTAGAACAAAGTAAATACAGAACTGCGTCTGAAAGACAAGTCCAATAATTTGACATAATTGTAGGACAGATTGTGGACTCTATGATGACGTCTACCTAAATCCTCAAAGGTCGGTAGCGTCTAATGTTTGTCTTACATATTGTCTTGTCGTACCCTTAATGGTTTGTTCTCTTGTTGTTATGGCTTCTGCCAAATCATTGAGTACTTGCTTTGTAGCTTTCTAGGCTTTTGCTATTTTATATTCATATATACATGATCATTTATGCATTATTCTTATATTGCCTATTAATGCTGCATTGCTTGATAAAGAATATAAATAGGCGGGGATATCTTTATTTATACTGTTCCGTTTTACTGGGATGACATGGGTAAGAGTGAGTTTTGGTGCACCCTAGAATCTGGTTTAAACCCACACCCCAAGCGGCCCTTCTTGCCACTGACCATTCCAATGCGGCAGCCCTCTTGTCAACCCTTTTATGTTTGTGATGTCGTGTCTTGCCTTTTAGTCATATTACATTTTTGTGTGTTTCTTTGCGTGCATTTCCTATTCGACTTTTATATATTTACTTTTTTATCTATAGGATATATTACAGAGATGTATTACATGTTTTGAAATACACCACAGATAAATACACAATATTGCACATACATGTACATGCAAATGTGAGTATACCGATGATCCGAATGTTTATTAATTCGAATTTGAACTCATTTCATATTAGCACAATAAAGTAACTCGGGTCAATTTGAGTTTTAAAAAAGTATAAACATATTGTACATCAATTAGGTAACTAGGATGTTTAAAGAGTAGAGAATGGTTCGCCAATATTATGAATATTCATGCATTTAAGCATCGAGAACGTGAAGCTTACTCTGAAGCAAACAATTAAAAATGGCGACATGACGGCTTACTGTCATATGAATGATTATATCATTGAACGAATACGCCAATCAGACTCAACCGAAAATGCCATTAAAGAGGCTCAGGGTATCCGACGTGATATAGATACCAGAAAGTTGTATGTCCTTGCGGGGGAGAAACGCCTGGGACCAGAACAAATAATTCAAAAAGTAAATATTATACTTATTATTTAGTGGCAAACTGTGTTGATGTTTGTTAGAATTATGATGTTCTTTTCTGGTTTAAAGTTGCCATGGGTACTGCATACCTGGTTGGCCTGACTTGATATAATTTGTATTGTTTTAATGATTGTCAATCTCGAACGGAAATTTATACCTTAACTGCATTATTTTCAAGATATTAACTTTACTGAAATGAGAAAAATGATCCCTTAGACATCACAGCACCTAAACGCAATGGCGCCGTAGGTCCGCACTGTACCACAAAGAGCAAATTAAATTTACAATGAAAAGGACAATACCAACACGAGTGGTAAAGACATGGTTACCAACTTGGATATGTCAGTAGGCAATAAGGTTTAAACCCACCAGCGGCCTTTTTTGCCACTGACCGTTCCAAGGCGGTAGCCCTATTGTCAACCCTTTTGTGTTTGTGATGTCTTATTTGGCTTTTATTCATCTTTAAATGTGTTCTTTGTTTCTGTGTGTATTTGTGGTTGACTGTCGTCCTTGAATGCTGCTTTTCCTGTTCGATTTTTATATCTATATTTACTGGTTAGCTTAAAGCTACAGACGCTATACTTAAACTGGTATCAACTCATGAATATGAGCGAGTCACGGGGGAAGTAGTTTCATTTCGACGAGCAGCCAAAAGTCGGTATATAAGTCAGAATCGATGCGTTAAATATCACATTTTGTTTAGCCTTCATACAGGTAACATCGATCAATATACGGCTTCCGATAATATATCATAAATATATTTCTGTTTTGAAGGACAGTGCTACAAATAAATCATAATATCAAATATATAGGAAACTGTGAAATTTATCTCAGTCTCACGAGACACAGTTCGAAAATTTCACGAAGTAAACCCTTATCACGAAGAGTTTTAGGCATACCCGTTTTATTCGCGTCCAAACATATTACAAATGTATTTCTCTTTCCAATGAGGGCTATTTCCTTACTAAAATATTTTAAGCAAAACTTGACTCTAAAAGGAATGGTTAAAATCATTAAACAGCTTTTTATAATATGTCTGTTTTTATAATCTCAATTTGCTTTTATTACCTGTAGGAATCCTTTGAATGTGTTCTCATCAAACCAATGGATTTTTGAGATAGAAGTTAGAAGGAAAAGTTAAGGTCCACGTGAGGTT
Source organism: Cyrtodaria siliqua (assembly GCA_037043455.1). Lineage (NCBI taxonomy): Eukaryota > Metazoa > Mollusca > Bivalvia > Adapedonta > Hiatellidae > Cyrtodaria > Cyrtodaria siliqua. Next base: position 72,009 of record JAWPHD010010759.1, on the reverse strand, counting down.
TTGACTACTTTACTGATTCACGTTTCCTATTATATTATATTATGTCAAATCAATAAGGAACTTTTTTTTCAAAGGAACACTATGAAGTATGTCAAGATTTATGTTAATTTAGGTTGTATGCTATGCTTTTAATTCGATTATTGTCGAAACCGTTGTTACACTGTACGATACGATTGTATTAATGTCAGTGTTGTATCGCCACCAAACAATACGTATGCAACTCTCATTTAGTGCAATATACATGAACAGACTCAATATAAGCGATTCTGCCACTTTTCTCTTTTGTTTGTGTTTGTTGCTCCCAAGCAATCTCCTTTTCAGTATGTATCTGTCATCATTATACCGTTGATTATATATTGAAGATAATTAACCTTTACTTAAATACCATCAGTTTCAAAAATATATTGTGTTGCGTGTTTGCTCTTCAAGATATTTAAGAGTACCGCGGAGGAGAAATAATTATTGTAAATGCCTTGTTCCTTGTTTATTTTTATTTGTTTGTCATTCAATAGATATTTAATTGTGTTAAGCATACCAGGAGGAAGCCTTAGTTACGTTAGGTAACTTTAAAAGTTAACTTTGCAAATCACTATCAAATGTTAATATAGTTTTGATTAAAACGGAAACAAATACCAATGTAAATCTCTTTATATCTGACGTGTGCGGGGTGGGGGGAATGGGTGGGGGTGGAAGCGTCATGCCGTTCATATACTGAAACCGACTAAGCCACCCGGACAAGCGAATTAGTAATACTATTCCTGAATCTGCATATACATGTATATTTCTATTTTAGAAAGACCTTAAAGTAAACGCTAAAGAAATTGAGGAAGCGATACAGAAACTAGTGCGTCAGAAGCTTGGCAAGGAAGTAACCTTAATGGTAGATGTGTGTATATGTTTTTAATTTTTACTTGTACATACCTAAACAATATCATTTTTTATTCTCATTGTGAAAGGTTTAAGTAATTAATCATCGCCCGCCCTGAGTCTGTTATTTCACCCTCCGTCCGTGTGTCTACTCTTCCTCTTTCATTGTCACTGTCTAAAAATATAGCGTGTGTGTGTTTGAATCCTTAAATGTGATCCCACTCATAATAGCTATAATTGTATGTATGTATGTATGCGTGTATATGTTAATTGTGCCTCCAGACTAGTCGGTTATGAATTGAATTGAACTGAATGTTGTTTAACGGCTCATCAACATAGTATAGGTTATTTAGAGCCGACAGAGAGAAGGGAAGGATACATAGGAATCCGGGAACCTGCCCTACTCTTATTATCGAATAGATTCCTATGGTTCTTTAACGTGCTCGGAGGATAGACCGATACACGGGACCGCCCGGTTAACGTCCCCATCCGACGGACGAGGCTAAGGGAAAGTGGGTTTTGATGTAGAGATACAGTTTATCAGTGATTGAATCCTTAAATGTGATCCCACTCATAAAAGCTATAATTGTATGTATGTATGCGTGTATATGTTAATTGTGCCTCCAGACGAGTGGGTTATGATGTAGCAATACAATGTATCAGCGTGTGTTGCAGCTATCCTTTTTAGGAAGTGAATGCATACGTTTGATTTCTGTGTCTTTCATCATAGCTTGGCGCCCTGCCGTAGTTCGTCCGTGGTTGTCTGTCCTTGGTTGTTCGCAAATACTTCTCCCTATATATATATATATATATATATATATATATATATATATATATACGGTAAAGAATAGAATAGTTTACATCTTACAAGACCCTTTCTGGAGCACTGCATCACGGAGGATTCCTGGAAGATAGGTATTTAAAAAGATAAATGTGAGACAAATTATCAACCAAACAGCGCTTAAAACAACAAAATTGTATCTAGCACTTTCGGCTTTTATCGCCTTCTTCAGGCACCTTCTAATTTTGTTGTTCGGTTGATAATTTGTCTCACATTTATATATACACACTAAACCAAATTGCTAAGTACCTACCTAAGAATATGTCAATAATATTCTCATTGTTTTGTGTATTTTGAGCTTGTTTAGAGATACGGTTAAACTGCAAAATAACGATTGTAAATCGTCTGCTCTGATTGCATGAACATATTTTAAAACTTTTAAGTCAATGTGTTTTCTTAGAAATAAGTTATAACACTTATACAACTGGGTATATAGGATTTTATTAAGTACTTCGAATTAGTGAAGCTTTCGATGTTCCTAATTCTAAAATATGCCAGTTAAAATTATTTTGACATCATGTTTTACTAGCATTACCACTACAAATGCGTTTGCAAAAGAAATTTTCGAAATATTTAATGTTAACGCTGAATTACAGTTACTTGAATTTCAAACAATATTCAATTTAATGGGAGATAATTTAAGAATATCCATATTTCTTTTTTTTATAGACGGAGAATCTGCGATAAATGGGTCAAATTGTTATGTTTTTTTCTATTATTCCATACCAATTTTAAGAATTTTATATCTTTAAGCGATCTTTGACTCATGTTGTGTGTTTTATCAGCACATTTTATGTTTTCATACAAAGGGAGGGTAACTCTCAAAAGATGTAACAATTTAAACAAAAAATAAATGTTCCACAAACTATGGGTCAAAACAAAATACTTATCACATATCTATTCTAAAATACATTTAAAAAAGAAAATTAGATACAAAAGTGAGTAATTAGGAATTTTGTTCAGTGTATATATATGTGTGTGTGTCATGACGAATATCGCATTTATAACTCGGGTCATGACTAGAGAATATCTGCGTATGCTTTATTTGTGTAATGATAGAACTATTTATACTATGTGTCACTGCACCACTGTTACATTGGCAAAATACGATCGTTCTGTAAATAAGCAATGCATTAGTACATCGTTTTCATTGATATTATATTACAGTATGTTGGACTGGACTATGGACAGGCAGAAAACAAATATCCGATTAAAAACATTTTGTTTTATGACAAAGACACGGATGAGCCGAAGCCAAAGACAAAAGAAGAGGTTTGATATGTTTTCAGTTAAAAAATAATATTTTGCGGATAGATGGTCTTCCTTAGCTTGTGCAATGATCTTTTGTTTGAAGAGGAAGTACTAAAATACACTCAACAAAACGTTGTCTTAAATCTTGTCTCAGGCTTCTGCCAAGTCACCGAGTACTTGCTTTGTGGTTTTCTAGGCTTTTGTTTCTTATATTCATATATACAGGACCTGGTTTAAACCCTCACCGGCCTTTTTTGCGGGGTGTGGGGTTTTAAACCTTGTTCTAGAATGCAGCAAACCTCACTCTTATCCTATTGCCATCCCATTAAAACGATAAAGTGTACACTATACCCTCTTACACACCAAGCAACATTAATAGGCAGTATAAGCATAACACATTGATGATCATGTATTTATGAATATAAACAATACATAGAAAACATCAAAAGCAATTACTCAGAGAAATGACAAAAGACAGAGCAACAAAATAATAAACAAGTGAGGGCACGACAAGACAAGATTGGAGACAAACATCAAACGTTAATATGGTCGTAAGGTTTAGTCAATTGAAATTCGCAGATTGTTTATGCGGTCATAGTGTGATGTTTTCAGAAACCTCTCCGGGAAAATGCAAATTATGTCGTTCCAGATACCTACTTATAGTTCAAAGCAATGGATTCATGGCTCTAAGGTAGGTACATACAATAAGAGTTATGATTCTCACAGGTAATCTGGGAGATATCCGCGTGGTACGACCATATTAATTTAAAACAACCCCAGACTTAGTTACCATTTTAAATCGTGTATACGCTATCATTTACAACAGTTGTCAAACTCGTGATCACCATTTCTGAAAAGACACTGTAACAAGTAAAATCGGAGTCGGAATTCATACCAGATAGTAATATCAAAATGGTCTAGGAAAACATTGTCTCTGTTAGATATACTAACGTATTAGGAGACAAACAAACCGTATAAAAAACGTCCTTAAATAAACCAAAGATTTAAGGATAGCTTCGACAACAGTATGAACAGTATGACGAGAATGCGGAGTGGACAGTATGCGCAATAAATTGCAAATATCTAAAATGTAGGTACAAAAGCCGAACTGGAAATGTAGCATTCAAGGACCTTAATCAACCACAAAAACGCACAGAAATGAATAAAAGGCAAGATATGACATCGCAAACATAAAATGATTGACAATAGGGCTACCGCATTGAAACAATCAGTGGCAAAAAATGCCGCTGGGGGTTTAAACCAGGTTCTATGGTTCAACAAACCTCAATCTTGCCCTATTGTTATCCCATTAAAACGGGACAGTGTAAATAAAAGAAATCCCCGCCAGGTTATATTCTCTAACAAACAAGGCAGCATAAATAGGCAATATAACACATAAATGCTCATGTAAATATAATATAACACAATTAATGACAATGTGTGTAACATCCTTGATTACGTCGTATGACATTCTAATATTTATTACATCAATGTTATTGTTATAGTGCTTTATTTAAATAACTTTGATTACAGAATTCCTTAAAATAATGTTTGCTACATAATATTACAATGTTCCATGCAGTATTACATGAGTATTTATTTTAACAAAAATGTGCCCAATCGTTTGACTAAAATGTCACTTCGTGGCATATATCGACACTAAACCAACTCGTCTTTGTTAACTTACTTCCCAGAATAAACCATGCGCATAAATAGATAAACAGGTAATATCTATAACATAATTTTTCGAGTATATGCGATTTATACAATTTCTCGAGGGCCGCAGGCGCGAGAGTGCAGTATAAATCGCATACGAGAAAAACATGCTATAAATATCCGCAAGTGATCAGAAGTGATCAGAACAATAGCCCGCACCAGTATATATGCTAAGAAATGCTCCGAAACGGAATACCCAATTTGCACGAGAACAAATAACCGAGCACAAATAGAATGACGACATTATGACTTACATGCTATTTTGGTACAAGAATAATTTCATATAATGAATAATCACAAAATTGCCATTCCAGGTATCCCATATGTTGCCAGATATATACCAGGAGCAACTAATACGGGTATACTGTAAGGATAAGGAAGACAAGAAGAGTGTTAGTGCTGCTTTTGACACATGGTATAAGGATCAGGAGGAACATAAGGGGGGTAATAATTGACAAGCATATCGTTTTTCAATATCTTTCTTGCATATTTGTTTTATGCTATTATCTAAACGTTTTGTTTAGTGATTTGGAAACCTGAGGACATTTTCAAAGAACTGGAGGCGATCTGTACAAATAATGGGTGCCAACCGATAAACAAAAACCCATAATGTGCTTTGGTCCTAATATTAGTTCTATATTGGGCCTAAGGATGCCTTCAGTTAAAATTAATTCTTCATAAAATGTTCGTCCTTGACAACTAGCCGGCGTCGATACAAACCAGCAACTTCTTTGTCAATGCATAGACCCGCCGGAACATGAAGCCCTACTGAGCACAATATAAACTAACCCTGCAATCATGAGTGTGAAATCAAGAACCAGTAGACCTGAAAAATAAATTGGAAACCGATTACCGAAGGAGGGTTGCTACATGGGTGTAATTGGATTTGGATTGACATTTAGACTCCCTTTATTTCGCCTCCCTTTAAGTATGACACATCTACTTCAGTTTATTTTGTTGAGTCTGTACATGCATCTTGTGTAGAAATATTAATCACTTATAAATGATGAAAAATGCGCATTTTGTTTAAATAAGTATTAATAAATAAAAAAAACTATATTCCAACGTTACCAGTTAACGTCTGACGATTGTGGGTTATCTTGTGGTTATACTGTTGCGTCTGATGATTGTGTGTTACCTATCGGTCATTTATGGCGTCTGACGATTGTGTATTGCCTTTCGGTTATATTGTGTGTTGCCTTCCGGTTATATTATTTCGTCTGACAAGTGTGTGTTGCCTATCGGTTATATTATTGCGTTTGACGTTTGTGTGTTACCTTTTAGTTATATTATTGCGTCTGACGATTGTATGTTGCCTTTCGGTTATATTGTATAAAACAATGTTGCATATTTTGAATTTAAAGTGTTTACAATGGTTAATTTTAGGAAGCAAACTAAGAATTTTAATAAAATACACATTTAGAAGTTTTTTATTATGTATAAAACATTTATGGTTGCTCTGCTTGTCCGGTTCATGTTTCGATATTGTTTTACTTTATCGGCGAGACACACGACCATCTTGATTTTTCTCCGAAAATTCGCGTCGTCTAGTTAGTTTCTATTCAAAACTTGCATAATTCCCAATAATTTTTAATCGCTATTTGAATAGTTCAAATGAAATTGGTTTTGCATATAACTAATAAGCGATTATAAAAGTATATTTAAACCTAAGAATAACAAAGGAAAAATGAAAATTAGAATTGGGAGCCTCGAAAACATTTAATACATAGAATAGATTGTTGTTCAGCAGACCCAGCTTGTGTTTATGTTGTGTAAATAGAGGATCTTATATGAGTGGCTGTGTATTATTGATTTTAATAAACGAGTTGTATAAAATGATAGGATACGAGGCTAATAAGCGATTATAAAAGTAAATTTAAACCTAAGAATAACAAAGGAAAAATGAAAATTAGAATTGGGAGCCTCGAAAACATTTAATACATAGAATAGTTTGTTGTTCAGCAGACCCAGCTTGTGTTTATGTTGTGTAAATAGAGGATCTTATATGAGTGGCTGTGTATTATTGATTTTGATAAACGAGTTGTATAAAATGATAGGATACGAGGCTCTCTGCCTCGTATCCTTTCTTTTTATTCAACGAGTTTGTTAAAGTCAATAATACACAGTCACGAATGTAAGATTTTGTTGATCACATAACACACCTACGACGTAATAGTTACACTTTAATGTTGTCAATTTACCTTATATACGGCGGCAATTTGTAAGAGAAACCATGACGTCGTTTTGTTGTTTACATAAGGTTTACATGAGGTTTACATAAGGTGTCTGAACGTAGCGCATGATATACCATGCAAACAACTGGGACTTAATGTTTTACTGTACACAAAGAAAGTGATTCGGTCTTCATTCGCATCTGTAATACACTAGTGTATTACGAGAAATAAGTCATGGCTTTATTACACTCGTTATGTGATAATACATTGTAAGCTACCACTTTCATTGTCTCATGGTATTCAATAAAGTACAACTGTGGCTGAATAAACATGGATCTTAGCTAATCTTAATATCTATTCTTTTTCTTATTTTTCAGACACCAGAGAGCATGGACATTGACGAAACGGGAACAAATACTCCTGAAACAAAAGTAATGCTCCTGAAAATGCCTGAGTGATCATTGTGTAGTTTTTTCTACTAAAGATGTGCTTGTGAAATTTTCTAGATATGGTTTCAATTGTTTAATTTATCCTTTGGCATTTAAATCAATGTTAATATATCCAGTTTTATTTGGAAAACTTTTCAGTTGTTCAAAATGGTATAGGAGAGTAGGCTACTACTGTGTGATTCATAGTCGTATCTCTTTTATAATACAGTGTGTGTTGATCAAATACATTAAACTCTTAAATTGTGCAACTTTAATGGCTGGACGCAAAGACATTTAGATAACATTACTAAATTGTACAATTTGAATAATTAGACACAAACGCATTCAGATAGCTGTATTTGAAATAATATGAACGATTTTACACCGGCGAGCAGTCACGAACAGTGCAGGACACAACATGGATTATTGCAGAGTTTGCTTTTCCATTAGACGAAGAAAAACATAGGTTATGTTTAACCGTTTTTCTACAATCAATTTGGATAACCTGCAACTATATAGCTTATTCAACTAACTCTGAAACCTCTTAACGGATGTAAAATGATCTTAACTAACATATGTATTTACCTATTTCTGAAACCTCTTTAAGGATGTCAGTGAATCTTTAAATATGTATTTCTGTCATAAATGGAACTGATAGAGACAAATGTCATAACTTTGTTATACATATAGAAGGAATAATTCACCTTTTTACTTATATATGTATACATACTATTCAAGTTTCATCATATCTCTGTAACCCGTTGAAGGAATTTACTTGACACATGACATGAAACTTTAACTGATATAAAATAACTCATAGAGACAAGTGTCAATATTCTGTTATGCAATTAAGAGGAATAATATATTTCAGCTTATCCCAGCCCCAAATGTTGTATGATTCTTTGTCAGAATTCCCATTTCCTACTGACCGTTCCAAGTCGGTAATCCAATCTTTACCTTTTCTTATGTTGCGCATTTCCTTTCATTGACTGTTTATTGCTCATTTGGTTAAGTTTATGATACAGTGCGGACCTACGGTGTCATTGCGTTTAAGTGCTGAGGTTTCACAAAAAGAGAGAATATAAAAATCGTTCATATATAGGTATCCGGTGATGATTGGTAATTCCAACATGGAGTATAATTATTTTATCGAATCCGACGCTCTTCCGAGGTTCCGATTAACGTTATACCGTGGGTTGGAATTCCCTATCTGAACCGTATACCCATGATTGATTCTTTTCTTGCATATCATTTACATTCTGCGCGTTGTTGTCACCAACTACTAACGTTTTACATGTGCATTTACACAATGACGTCATTGTTGATATCAACGCGGGCCTTTTATCTTCCCTCATGAGTAAGATCAGGCTTTCCAGCACCAATGTAAAACGCGGATAAACGTATCCGGTTTGCAAACAAAGTAGTTTATTCGGTTTCACTCGAGTCTGTCCATGAGAAGTAACAAAAGATATACAACCTCTCTCAGGCCCCTTAGCACCAGCTTATACGGTATTCTGCTTTTAAAACAACACTGCTTGGGATTGAAGATCCCCAAACAAACTCTGCAATATTACGTGTGTTTTCGGGTACCAGTAGACAACTGCTCACCGGGTACCAGTTTACTTGTCTTCCTCATAACATAAGCAATTACGTTGACCTGCAAAACAATTTGAAAACTGATTACCTTACTGAGCTATGGTTACTGGACCTATATATTTTCTGTTATGAAAACAACTCGTAGAGACAAGTACGGAATTAATTATGCACGCGGTTAATAGGGGTAGTGACTTGGAACGTTCAGTGACAAAAGGCCGCTGTGTTGGGGTTGGTTGAGGCGTAAAACCAGGTCCTATGGTTCACAAAACCTCAATCTTAACCTATTGTCATTACCCTATTGTCGAAAAAAACAAAACGGAAGTCTTAAAACATAAATCATACATATATGAACGATACCATCCATTTTTATGCGGTTTTCATTAATATTCTCTTTTCTGTTTGCCTTTTCTATTTATATACGTTTGTATTATGTATTATTCATTATCATACTAAATATAGTAATTATGCTAGCATGTTCATTAATTTCCTATAGTGTATAATTTTTATATAGTGTGACAACGAACGTAAAGATAATGTTCCGCGTAAGCCGGTATTATGTGACGTCATTACTATAATGAATGCTTTTCGTAAATATATTCTATCCTTTAAGATGTTAAGATTTCATTTTTAGCGGGACCAATAATGTCCAACTCTCTGTCATACTGTCAATTGGTAAAAACAACAATTGGTAAAAACAATGTTTTCTTTGTAAGGGATATTTGGAGATCGCTGAGCCCGATCTTTATTTTCAGATATCGGAGGTACATTCTTAAATACTTTTGTTTTATTACTTTAATTTTGAATAGGTGATTTTACTACTCCAGCCTCCAGCCTTTAACGGTTCTGAGTATTGTTTATTCACCCTGAGGTTATGTTTCCTGATTTTTATCTTGTTTTTTTGACAGTTATCTGTGATACGCAGGCTTCATAACCTCTGCTCCCAACTAAAGTTCAGTTTGTTTATTTCGCCCATTTTTTTCTCGTTTAGGGCAAAGCATTTTGTTAGAAACTGGGACCATACGCTGCTGGGCCATGAAACGATGTGAACATACCTCATTGAAGGATTCATGTTCACGTCATATGCATACTATCTTCGGGATGGCTCTTATTTTTGTACTATTGACATTTTAAATATTGAGTTCTGCTCAACACGGGGCTAGAGGGCGTGAACTGTAGCAAGCACATTTCACTACCGTTCATGAGCAGTCTCAATCGACGATTTCTAAATGTCTCCTTTCATACCCCTTTTTATATTTATCTCACTGTATGTATACTACTTACAATTTGCTAAGGATAACTTTTTTGCTGTCTAAATTACTTGCTGAAATAAATAGCATTATTTCTATTTTACATGAAATTATTTAGGGCAGTGTATGGTCATGTGATCTCATCACTTGATTCAAATTGTGGAATTGTAGAAGTATCAATGAAATTAATATCGTTATTGTGAATTAATTTCTAATAATATCTTATGGAAGAATAAAAGTGATCCTTAGCAAATTGTGAGTAACTGTAGTATATTCCGTATATTAGCACTTTTAATTGATAGACATATGACTGTGCAAGTTAATATGCGTGTATATTTTCAATTTTATGTCGATTACGTGACTTTTTACGTTTTATTTTTATTTTACAAACTCTAATTTAACATTTCATCAAAAAATGATATGATTTTACATCTAACATGTCATAATCTTGTTTCTTATCTTTCTTAATGTGAGTGTGAATATCTATCGAAATAAAGATTTAGTTTAAAACACCTGTTTATGTTGTTGATCTAAAGTATCATTATTGTAGTAATAACGTACAATAGGATTTCGCAATATAGCAAATCATAATAACGTGCAATGTGTAATTGCAAAAGATGTGCACAAGGGAAACAAAACATGTCGAGTTTAACTCTCGCTACCACATAAAATGCAGTAGCGGTAAACAACAGTATCATCGAACGGCAAAGGATGCACTTCCTAAATATGTTTGCTCATCAGTGTATCGACGTTGAATACAACTGACACGCATTTTTTTGTTACATAAAACATTAAATCCTGTTTACGAGAGGTGGGAATGCCGGTAAGCAAACTTGGATAAATCTTTAAATTACACACCGTACCCCGCACCCCAACCACACACCTGTGAAATGTCCTTTTATGTCATGTTCTAGGTTTTGTTGATTCTTTTGCTCAAGCAGTGATTTCAATAGCCTCGGTAACCCGACCCGCTTCTGATTTCTTCGCTACGCTATCCTACGTTTGAAATCGCCCCTCACCTTTGGGCGATTTTGGCGAGACTTTCAAAAATGTGTATTTTCAAGTTAATTTAATATTAATTTCATATTTTTAACTGATGAGAAGCAGCCAGTGACTTCAAAAATGTAACAGGTGCATCAAAAATTGACGTTGTACGTTTATTTACAACATTACGTAATGTAAACGTCGATTTACTGGACGTGAACACACCGAATAAATTGGGCTAATTGCTAGTGGGAGCTTTAATCGGCCAAATCTGCCCAGACCGATATCTCAAAGTAAGACATATGCATGATACGGTCTTGGCAGGCCGAGACTATGTTTTCGAAGGCTATGAAACCGGAAGCGAAACAACACCTTTTAGGCATAACATATTGCATCCGAAAATGGTGTTATTCTATATGCTGTGGACTGTATATATTCCAGACTCCACTTTCTCGAAACGTGCTCAGTAAAGCTGAAATATTTCTTTTAGTCATAACTTTTTTTCAGTGAGTGTTTTCCATTACAAAACTTTCAGCACAGCTGTAATATTTGCACACGTTTCGAGAATATGGGCCTTGGGCTAATCAGTTGTGCATCCATGTAATGGAAGGTTTCTTTCCAATCACGCATGACATGGATGGACTGAAAATGTGTCAACTCTTCTTAATAACAATACATCATTGCATGTAATAATACATCAATGCATTGTTTAATGTATCTGGAACTAAGGCGATTAAAACAAGATAAGGTAAGGTATATACAGGAATAAAAATGGAACAGCAGGAATGATTGGTTATAATGAAAATTAATCTTCGAAACGCTACATCATCTTCACAGGTGTTAAAGTGTATCAAAAAACATCACCAGTCATCACCTATCAAAGTTTGAGTCCTTAGAAATGAATATAGCGTCAAAAAGGTCAAGACAGCTAATTTTGCCAATTCAATGCGAGGTAATTCATAGACCCTTTGACCAACATAGCTGAATTAAAATAGGAAACAACCTTGCATTGATATCGACCTACTATGCAAGTATGATTAAAATCAAATGAACACGAGTGTAGTCAGTAGTCAGAGTGTAGTTGAAAGACAGCCATATCCCCCGCTGCACAAAGATTTATAATACACAAATTTAAACATGGAATGTCACTGTAAAATGACAAATTCTCCCTGAAGCTTCCGTGTTCCAAAAAGTGTGACCTTCAACTAAAAGAACATTTGTTTTAAATACAACTTGTAGTAGAGACATACAGACTACACATATACAAAACATAACCTATAAATCTGTGTGCTCATTTGATTTTAATCTCACAACTCGGAGTATCCCTGGTCTCGGGATACCGTTGATATTTATTCTCACAACTCGGAATACCACTGGTATCGGGATACCGTTGTAGTTCATTCTCACAACTCGGAGTACCACTGTTCTAGGGATACCGTAGAGATTTAATCTCACAACTCGGAGTGAACATGATGTTCATACACAATTATTTCGTTGTTATATTTTTCAACCATGTATGTGAACGCTACTGAGAATTTCATGATTAATATCACTAATTGTAATTTTTACGTGAAGTCGGCAAATCGTTTGTTGACCATAATCACCAAAGTCACGGTAAATTTCGTTTACTACTTTAGGCCTAAACAAAAAATATTTTGTTTCCTGTCACCCAACCGAATCGCCGTTTTTACCCTCGACACAACAACTTTTACCCCTTCATTTTTGTGTTGCTTTGTTGTGTTTTGGCCTTAAAGGCCCAACTGCCGTATAAAGGCCACTAGATGGAGCTGGGGCAGGATTTTTCATTTAAATTGGTACATAGTTAAATCAGGGACACCTTTTTTCAAAATATTGAAAATTCCACCTCATAAAAAAGTTCAATATTTGGCACAGAAGTAGTTTGATATTAAACAATTGTATTAGTAAAAAAGAAATTTTGAAAAAGTATCTCTTATTCCTAGTTTCAAATAATTTTTTAAACCCAGCTGACAAATATTTGAAAATATAGGGGAGGAGCCTGTGGGGTTATGAACTGAAAAATGTACACAAATCACGTGGTAGTGTTTACAGCAGACGACACACACTATGGCATGGAGATTGGCAGTAGTTTTGTGTATAAACCTCCATAGCAATACTCTGAGATGGGATGTTTGAATCTGTGACTATTCGTGTGTTCCATATAACAATTCATCTTTATAATTTTCACATCAGAATCGGAAACTCACCAGAATCAGTAGCATCACAATGCACTTCTATACACCACCTATGAAAATTGAATAATCACTCCTTAGGCTCAGAGATGTATATGTTCCTTAATCATAACTAGGCCTATATAAGATGTAATTCCTTATCTTATTATCTCCATCATGTTCAGCCATTCCTAACAATAATGTGTACTGTAACTGACGGGCTACATAGCTGGTGTTGTTATGTTTCATTTTTGAAAATGCATTCCTACCACCATAAATGTCCAAATTATACCATATATTGTGTACTGCAGTAAATAAAAACTGTTTCTCCAGACCAACTATAATTGGCAATTAATTTTCATTCATAAACACTGATAACTTGTGAAATATTTGCTGGCTGTTAAGTCATCACATTACATTTGTGTAAATGTTCATAGCAATTCTGTTTTATTTATACACGGTGCAGTGGATATTATATAGATGACAATACAATAAAAAATATACATGGTAAAACATGAATTAATTGTCACTGTTCCAATAAAATAAACAGAAATTATGTAGTTTGGAGTCTTGGATTAAAACACTTTACTCCTCGCTGATATCTAACAACAGTTTTCTGTCGGCTGCTTGAAGAGAGATTTGTTTACATGAGTCATTCACTATAACTGACAGGCTACATAGCTGGTGTAATTGATAAAGACACACCTCCAATTTCTCCCTACCAGGGTAGGGAATTTTTCCCTTTTAACAGAATATAATTCAATCAGTAAAAGTTAACATATTTGTGTTTAGATCTACTCTTGTTGTGTAATGTATATCTCTCAATGCTACAGTCATACGTTCGAGTCCCGCTTGTTACGCGTTTGCACATTGAATAATGTTTGACAGCTACTCACTAACGCGAGGCGGGACTGTGGTTTTACGAGTTTGTTTCAAAACAGATGAGGTCTACCTCTACCTCTACCAAATTGACGCATAGATAAAAGTCGTAAAAATCTTTTAAAAAATCCCCCCACTCTCCACAAACACACACACACAATTTGTTTTCCGACTTAAGTCTAAAAGGGAGTACATCAGGCCTTTTATGGGGGTCTATAGGTGTCCGATTTAAAATTGACAAATATTAATATTTTATTCTACATGACCAAAACATAATGAGCCTATAAAATCTTTTCTTTGCGAAGAAATTCATTCTGCACAGTAATACGTGCTATCCTAGGTGACGCACCAGGGTTAATTTTAGCATATTACGTGCGAGTCCACCCTAGCGATTATGGTGTTCTGAAACTTTAGACATTAACAAAATGGTTCTAGCTTCACATTTTGATTGATAGTGTTTTCTATCGTGAACTGGAACAATTTTATAATTTAAGCTGTTTCTAGAAAAGTTCTGATGTACCCCTTTTAAGACCACTGGGCATGAATTAAACAAACATTTTTGCATAAAAAAATATAATTAGAATAAAAAAAATTGGGTTCTGCTCAGATTCGAACCCATATCGCTCGCTTTATAATTAATCCATAATTTTATGGGACTGCCGCTCTCCCGACTGAGCTAATAGTCCTTTACAAATGTTGATGAGCTATAAGGTATTTATTCTAAAACCGCAGTGTCCGAATTGACCCGGTCTATACTCAGTCAGATCTTGTTGATCGCCGACACGATCGGCACACGTATTCAGGATTATTTTACGACCGAAACAGTTATTTTAACTTCATAGCAAGGGAGGTAAATACTTCAGAATATTACACAGCGTACTTCAAAATAAGCTGAAATCTTATTCCGGAGAATAGGCAGAAACAACTGTTTACAAAGGATAGTAGCTTATGCGATAACCATTACTGACCAAACCTATTAAATATTATATAAAGACTATAAATATATAAAGACTATAAAGGCCATGTATATTTCTTAAATTTATAAATCCAAGAAAGATGGAAGATATGCGTTTGATGGTGTTGCAACAAGAGAAATAAATTATAAAATTAACTGGTTACACATCTCAATCACTATCCTAGGAGAACAATACAGCGTATGAATATATTTTACGCAAGATCACGTGATGATCATGTGATGATGATGATGATTGCTCTATTTATAGAACGCACAGCTAAACGATGAAACAATAGATGAAATAGCTGTATAAATAATATATAACTTAATGTATCGAGGAAATTATTTGAAATTTCTAAATGACATTATCTTATTTGTATCCGCACTAGAAAAGAAGAAACACCTGTTAAAATATGGGTCTTCTTTTTCAGGCAATGCGTCGATACATCAGTGAGGCTGTAGTTAGGATTCGTGAAAAAACACGGTATACAAGTTCACCATGCTAATAAAACCGAGTCTGCTACTAGTCTGGTTTGTTTGTGTTTGTTGCTTCCGCTGGATCCACTTTTACATATTAAGTAAAGGTTTAAAAGTAGGTCGGGAATATGTCAAAAGTAGGTCGGAAATACGTCTTTAACGCATAGTTGTATGGTGTCAGCATGAAACATCTGACATCACCACTTGAACTGGTCATGTTAATGTTCTCTATATACGGTGTCTCCATGATAACCTGTAGTTACCGAAGAAATAGAACATCGGTGTCATTCAAGTGTAAACACAATAATTTAGTAATCTAATAATGATCTTATCGAAAGTCGCGAGATAACACATGTTACGCGAGATACAAACTTCATATGACTCATGATACGTAAACGTGAACGATGTTCTATCTCTTCAGCTAAATCACTGGTAAACACGGTTTTATTGCCATTATAATATCTCTAAAATACGAAAATAATGCACAGCAATGCAATATTTCTCTCCCTACAACCGTTTGGTTTAAGGGACATGTTATAGTCTTTGTAAATCGCATTGAATTATATAGGAAATCTGCAAAGTTATTGAATATTTGCGTTGTGGCTTTCTAGTCCTTTTTTTTTGTATATTTATAAATACATGATCTTTATGTGCTATCCTTATATTGCCTATTAATGCTACATTGTTTGTTAGAGAATATAATCTGACAGTGTTATCTTTATTTACACTGTCCCGTTTCATTGAGATGACAATAGGGTAAGAGTGAGGTTTGGTGCACCCTAGAACCTGGTTTAAACCCCCATCGGCCCTTTTGGCCACTGACCGTTCCAAGGAGGTAGCCCTTTCATGTTTATGATGTCGTGTCTTGCCTTTTAGTCATCTTTAAACAAAAAATGGGTTTGTTTCTATACGTGCTTTTGAATTTATTTTACTATTTATTGCCCCTTCATACTTGCATTCGGGATACCGAGCCGAACCTTCAGATACATCCTCTGATCACCCTCTCCCATCCGAATATCTGCCTGGATCATGATTCTTTTTGTCTGGATATCAGATAACACAACGTTTGGTTGGCTCTACATTCCATTCCCCAGTCTTTGCCTACCACTTGGTTTTTATCCAACAACATCGGAGTGCTTCTGACGCCTATAAACATAAAATGTATAAAGTAACAAGCCCTTGTTTTATGGCGCCTTCTTGCAGTATTAATCGCTTCTCGGGTAAAAGAACGTCTGTCTTGCCTCCTCAAACAATTTATCATGCTAAGTAAGGTTTCCAGCTTGGAACATTGAAGTGTGGTTATCATGCCTTTGATCAGCGAAATTATTTCGTGGTCTGGCTTGAGATCGTCAGAGCTGCTAATATGACCGAAATACTTCTGTCATGCCTATAACACATATATCGGGATTCAACCTTACACACTGGACACTTGCATAGTGAAGCATATGCATAGTGTTTATCACCTTAGATGTGGTACCCATCCGTATACTAGACTAGTGTAAACTATAGGTGTTATAGGGTGTTACATTGACACTGGAAGGAAACACTTGCATCATTTGCAATCAAAGTAGTCTAAGGAAGTTGGTTGGGCTCAAATAGAAAGAGAAACGATTGCCATTTAATTTGGGTGAACTCGGTTAACACTATAATTTAAATCGGCTTATGTTTGTATTATTGGAACGCAACCAGTTGTCTCAAATTATGAAGACAATTCTTAACAGTGCCGATCTGAGACTGCAACGCTTGTTGGCGCAATTATAAAGTTACGTAGCTATCACGTACGTACGAGAGAGCTAATGCGAAATTGTTGTGTTTATAACTACGTGAACATTTCCGCGAACTCCTCATTTAACTAGCAAACAGGATATATTGGCGACATAGACGTGGCACACACACCATCGAAAACACCATTCCTATTTCAACCACATTGTCGCATTATTTTGTTTTCGATACCTATGCACATATGTGATTGTAGATTATTCCTGATCCTTTGGGGTCATCAAGCCATTTGTGTGACTTTAAAGTAGAATATCGCTAAAGCCGTTGCTAGTGGTCGTGAGATGTGTTGCACTTGTATTACCTTTCATGAACAGACTCAGTAAAATCGAGTCTGCTTCTTTTTTTTATCTTCTTTGTGTTTGTTGCTTCCAAGGGATCCCCTTTTCAGTATTTATTACTACCGTTCACAAAGAGTTTCACTTCGCTACGCAATATGAACGTATCCCAGATAGTGTCAAAGTGACACTGACGCTACTTTTAAACATGAATCGCCTTCTATTCTGAATGCCCAATGTAACGGATTACATGGAAAACAATTTTTGAACGCATTGTCAAAACATTAACAAAGGAACACGAACAGTAATTGCCTATATTATAATCTAGAAATAGCCAATGTACAGTAGCTACACTACTAATGGACAGAACTCCTTTATAACAACAAAAAACATACAGCAAAGTACAGTAATAAACGAGCTGGACAATCACGCACACATATTATGAAACTAGAAATTCCAGAAAAAGCAAGACATTTGGTCAGAATTCAAATAAGAAGAATTGTTGTTACAAAACAGCACAGTGTTTGGTCATTCAGTGCTAAACCATTTATCGCCACAAAAGACGCCCTTTGAAAGAAAAATGGTACAAAATCTGGATAATATAGCAGAAAGCACACGAAATGTCTTTCTATCACAGACAGATGCACTTACAAAAGCAGTGCTATGATAAGATTTTCCCTACAGAACAGTTTGACATTCAGAGTTATAGACACTGCGTGGTATATTAGTGAAAGCAAACAGTCAATTAAACTTCCTGTTAATTCCCAGGTCAATCTAGGTGTAACTTCTTATCGTACACACTGGGGCGTGATGTAAAACCAAAGATGGTAGTGGAGTAAGACCCTTTATCACGCCACGATACTCTACACTACAAGGATATGACAACGCTCCATTGGAGGTCAAGTCAGTAAACCGCTGTGGTGCAGTCTACGCTCGGTATTGAAAGAGACAATGTCCGTAACTTTTAGCTTATAAAACACAAAATAATTGCGTTGACAAGCATAATACATCAACCATTATTGAATATATTTACTGAATTTTCTTTTAAGAAAAGTGGGATTGAACCCACACTTAAATGACACTCGCGGATCAACAGTCGAGTTCGCTATCAACTGAGCTAAGCGGGCCAGATGTACTATGTCTTACTATTTAGAGTGCTATTGTCGTAATAATGTCGGTGGAATATATATTGTCAAAACACATATGGCAGCGCCCATGATTTTCTTCGTATCTAGAATGCTTCACTGCGCATGTACCGTTTCACTCAAACAAGCGACAGTCAAAGACCGATTGATTTGCCGTAAATTACGGCTAAATAAAACGCATTCCAACCAAGATCGTGGTCAAGCGTCTGATCTACGTTCTATAAAAAGATATACATGTATTGGGATTTCACTCAATATTGTTTGCATAATGCAGACGAGTCACTTACATAAAGGAATTAAGGTGGCTGGATATCTATAAACTGTGAATATGGCTACGCCTATAAAACAAGCAAGTAAACATAATGGCGGACTATTTAAACGCCGTATAAAACATGCCATTTAGTGCATTTCTTTGAATTTATCGTGCAATCCACAGCAATAACACACGAAGACATTATGTTATTAGATATATATATATGTATTTTATGTGGATTTTCGTTTGTTCAGTTCACTTGAACGTCATCTGAAGTACATATGAAACGCGCGATTTCATTGGTTGAATTTAATTGATCTTCTCATGAATATTGATTAGATGAAAGTTCGATATGACGTGACCTACAAGGGAATGTTGTCAGATCTTATAGCGGAGAGTATCGTTCCCGTGTGTGTGTGTGTGTGTGTGTGTGTGTGTGTGTGTGTGTGTATTTCTAAGGATTATAGTCCGTCCGCCTACAACAGGCGTCCTACCCGACGATTATAGGCACAATGGACTTTTATCTGTGTGTTTTTTGTGTGTTGTGATGATACTTGAAACAGCGAACTCAATGGTTTCTGTATATTGCTGCCACACTGGAACCCCCAGTCACATTATTCTGACACTGGTCAACCAGTCACAGTATGTACCTCTAAATCACACATTGTTGATTGCCTACTTTATTACAAAATTATGACCCTTTGCTTAACTTAAAAGTTTACACTGTAATATTGTATAATGTCCTGTAACACATTTTTTCAAAATATTTCAAATTGATTGTTCCCAAACTTCATATACACATAACAACTGATGACCTCATACTGTACATCACCCATTGCTGATTGCCTAATTTATTACAGAATTATGGCCCTTTGATTGGCTAAGAATTTTCCACTCTATAATAAACTTCATGTGGCTTACACTTAAAAACGTTTCATGGATTGTTATTACACCTAACAAACAATTCACACGTGAGGATATGTGTCTCAACGGAATCATAATAACAAATAAGTCTTGTTATTATTAATGTTGCCCATTCTCATCGCCTATATCAAAAAAGCGGGGGTGTTCATCACCTTCAGTGATAGTACTAGTTAATGATAGTGATGCATTAATACATATTCATACCGTTCATGAACAGTCTCAGTCAAACCGAGACTGCAATATTTCGTATTTATCGTGTTCGGCCGTTTCCAAAGGTCCACTCTCATACTCTTTTATATTGCAAAGTAGCGTTGCTTGTGCAGTGTGGCGACAGTAAAACGTCTCCCCGCGCTTGCAATCATGACTGTTATTCATTCGATCTTTGGAGATCGCTGAGCCCGATACGTTTATTTTGATATCGGTGGTACATTTTCAAATGTTTATGTTTTCTTACTTAAATGTCGATTCGGTGGTTCCGCTACTCCGGGCGATAAAGGCTCTTGATATTGTATAACCACCCATAGGATATGTTGTCTGCTTTTTAATTTAGTCTTGTGAGTGTTACTGTTGATGCGCAGGTTTCATAACCGCTGCTCCCAACTAAATTCCATTTTGTTTATTTCCCTCTTTGGGGAATGGAACTGTATTAGATACTGGGACCATACGCCGCTGGACATGGAATAATGACAGTTAAATAGCACGTCCACCGCCATATGCATGCCATCTTTGGGATGGTCAAAACTCTGTACTATTGATTTTATGAATATTGAGTTCTGCCCAACCCGGGGCTAGGGGGCGTGAACGGTAGCAAGCATATTTCACTACCGTTCATGAACAGTCTCAATTATACCGAGACCTCAGTATTTATCGTGTTCGGCCGTTTCCAAAGGTCCACTCTCATACTCTTTTATATTCTTCATACATACAATATATTTATATGGTTTTAACGAGTGGGCAATGGGAGGGATGTTACAAATATTTGTAGTCTTGTCCATTTGATTTTGTTTCTTAAACATGTTAAATATACTGTAAACATTTAAACTAGTAATGGTAATGACAATAACAATGATTAAATTAAAATACACTGTAAACTCGAGTCATTTAAATGAACAGCGTTAAAAAATACAACATATTAATACCAAAGACAAAACGATTTTAGTCGTAAAGGTTCTAGAGGGCGGATGTTTTATGTAATAGATATAGTACATGAGACAGGTTGGTACCGACTGTAATCAGGGAATGGGGCACCAACAAGGGTCGTAATGTAAGAAAATCGAGACATAGCCATGTTAGTGCCCCGTGCCTTATTACCAGTCAGTACCGATCGAATAACTGGACTATAATTTTTTTTTTGCTTTTTATTTGCATTGTTTATTTTTCATAACTGTCACATGTCGTATATTGCATTTTATTTGCATTCTTGACTTTTCGCAACTTTTAGTTTCTGTTCAAAACGAAGATTTTCCCTTTGGAGCCCCATTTCGCTTGATGTTAAGGTAGTGTGTAAAACACAGCAGCATATGCTCATTTAATGGGAATTCACAACTTACAAGAAGAGTGCGCATGCCCGAAGATGTGCGATACCGATTCAATTAGAGCACCGAAAAGTGTTCTGTTACCGACATTTATAAAATGACACTAAGAAGATGTTGTAAAAGTGGAGACTATAAAGTCAATATTATCTCTGAGATTATTACAAATGTATATATAGCGTAGTCAGTCTTGCTTTAATCGTCTTCATAACCATTACACAGCTTAAAACTAACCATAATTCATCAGCCATGCAAAGATAGATTCACCAGTCGAACAGGAAATGTAGCTTCGCAGAACGGTTGCATCAAAACTGCGCTTTCAAAACAAACAACAAATACTAAACAACGCCAGGAACGTTACAACCCAAACTAACAATAGTTGACCACAGATGTACCGCCTTGGAGAGATCTGTGGGAAAATGTTAATGGTTTGTTTAAAAAAATTTAGAGTGCAAAATTGTCGAGGTCAATATCACAATGATTTTAGCATGTTATAACCTGATAAACACAGTGTATGATGGTTAGCGAACCATACATTTACATATTTTCTAACGCGCTTGACAAAAATTATGTAATCCGACGTTGGTCGACGTTCAAATATTTGCGACTACTAAATAGCGCATACTCCATCGCAAATCCAGTCATGTGACGTTAAACCGTCAAAAACGTGACTTCATTTAGTTTAATTGAAAGCATTTGTAAGAAAAACTGTCAAAAACACTGAAATGCGTTAGAAACGGGTTTACCAGTGTTACCCAGCTATATATAGTGTATTGTGTGCATGTTCTTTTCTTGTTTCAGTTCTTTAATATTGCATTTTCATTTACATATACATATATAGATAGTCGTTAGAATTTGATCTGTGTTAATTGTAGTTCGTTATCTATGTTTAAGGTTTTATTTGCAAATATGCGGCGGTAATTAATATTACGACTCAGTGCTCTTTACAAATAGTTTAACTCTGAACGGCCATTCTCTGAGTTTCTCACCAGGGTTATACATCAAGTGGTCAGCTAAAAAGTGATATTAATAGAAAAATATGTATACTTTCAGAACTTCAAGGTAACCACACTATAATCAATTGACCATTCCCTGTCTGAATACAGGAAGCTGCCGAACCCCCTGGTAGCAGTTGCTGTCATATCTTTGAGAATTTCTACGGACCTAATCAATCATAGTCAATTTAGTTGCGCCGAAATATACTGGTCAGTATTTAAATATATGCACGGGTTACAGGTCAGCAAATAGCCTGGACATATTTTCATTGGTCAAAGTGTCCACTTCACATGACAACCACTCTGAGAAATAATCACATAAAATGGCAAGTAGCTACCTAAAGATCACTTGCTCCCTTATACCTCAACGTGATACATTAAAAAAAAGTTGATCTACATTCTGAATTGATTGTTTTCTCAGGTAAGAATCTTTATTATTTTAACATTAATAGATATGCACTTTATCACAATTACTATGTCTAGTTCTCTTTGGAATAATGCATCGTTTCATGTGCCATTTATGCTTGTGCGTTTGTCATAACCAAAATGAAGTATTCAACTTCGGTTCAATACGTCTAAGAATAAATACACTAGAAATTAACGTATTGCAAGTTTAACTTAAAGTCAAGGTCATTGTCCGTATGACTTCTCAATTTCAATAATATTGTTTATCTACATCTGTTTGTAATGTAAATTCAATGCAGGCATATAACAAGTCGGTGAATAACCTATGTTCCGACTGATACGTATAAGAATATTGTTCATACAGGATTGATTCATAACTATTTTGATTGATTCATAAATATATTGTACTTGTAAACATGTTCTTCTATTAATGCGATTTGTGTATTCATGTTTACATGATAGAGTGAGGAACTATTATATTTGTTAACCTAAGTATTTAACGAGTTTACTTTATTCGCATACACTTACTTTTATTATTCTGAGCAAATTAGGAGTAACATAATTGTATGTGTATATTTAAGAGTACATAACATTATGCACATGTTAACCCTTATTGTATTGTAACAATAAGGACTTGCTCCCTTATACTTCAACGTGATACATTAACAGAAAGTTGATCTACATTCTGAATTGATTGTTTTCTCAGGCCCCAAAGAAGTGACCACCCCGAGTACCTAAGCCAAGCGAGTATACCCAAAACATTAACACGGTCACACAAGTATTAAAAAAAAGTTGACTTTTGCGACGGTATATTAGTCATCTAACGGTCGCCAATATTGTTTTTAAATTTACGGTTCCACTAGCGCGTCTCCTTGAAACACAATTTGCGACTATTAAACGGCTCTATACCGTTGCAAAATTCACATTGTACGCTACAGCTTGAATATTATCAGGTGTCAAGGAACTATGAAATAGCAGAGACATCTCTAACAGATAAGACCAGTCTGAAGTGGTTGACGACATGTTATTACTAAATATGACTACGGCCTAAATAGCTGAGTGTGCAATCTATGATTAAAAAGACGCTATATAAGTTTCATTTATCGGTCATTCATTCAGAGAAGTAAACGATAGAGCAACAATGTGGATCGCTTTACTTGGGTTTGCCGTTTTGGGCAGCACCATTGCCTTTGATTTACCAACGCCGAATTTGAGACAAGTTCATTCCGGAGCTGTTGAAATTTCAGTGGAAGGTAATGTTTACTTTAATATATAACAACCAAACACTATTATATTAAGCAGTCTGTTTCGTTTAAAATGCTCTAGAGTGCAAAATTATCGAGGTCAATATCACAATGAAACCGCTCGTCCTCAACATATGTTTCTTGTGCATGGATTAAGGAAATTAAATCAAACTGTGTTAACATATCATATCAAGTTTACCATTAGAAGGTAATGCTTATTTTAATAACAAAAAACGTACACCCTTTTATCAAACTGTTTGGGTTAAGGAAACTACAACAGTCGAAATAATAATTATTAAATAACATCACAGCAAGCTATAATTGTTAAAACAGATTCTAGAAACGCTATGATACTATTCCCACTGAGTATTGTGTAGTTGTGATGTTGCAGGACATACTAACTGGCGTTGTGTAGTTGTTCCTCTTGTAGTGTTTCAAGAGGTCATGAGCTTGAGTGCTTCCTTTGTTATTTTACCATATGCTTTAGGCCCGTATCCAGCCTTAAAATTTAACTGAGGAAAATACTTTTATATGGGCAGGTACATCGCACCTCAACTCCCACCTGATTTGTTTTCTACATGCGAACTCCTGTGTTTAAGTACAGTGCATTTTCAGTTGAAAACAAGGCGTTTTTTTTTTCAATGATGGATTCTGTTTCGATACTGAAGTTGTTTATATTTAAAGTAGGCAACTGCCTCATTGATCCCCAGCGTAGCTACGGGCCTGGGCTTTACTAATTTTAATAATGCATTGTACGCAACAATTATGAAATTCAGTAACGCAGCGAGTATTCCCAAGACTAAAGCATGCTTGTATATTCACCATTACGTGGTCCGAGTATTAACTTTCATACCCTATCCAACCCCTCTCCAAGAAGAGAAAACGGGGTTGGCTGGGATATGAAATAAAACCTTAAATTCGGCTTAAAACGTTTGTATGTTGTAAAATAGGTAATTTTAAACACGTTATTTCATTCCTTCAGTAAAAAATGTTTTTAAACATGTTTTATAGTCGAAATATCCCTTATAAAATCCTGATAATATAAGCGTGTCCATCGCTTAATGGAATTAAGACCGGACCACGTAATGGATACAACTTGACTAAAATCGTGCAGGCGTAATACTGAGGTGTTAATCTGCACACATTTACATTTGTTCGCTTATTTTTTTAACAGGTGCACCAGGCGTCACGTTTAAATATGTCAAATACACCATTGGCGGCGAGAAACATACCGGACCCTTCCACTTGGCCGGTAAGATAAGCAAGTTTCGTTTTAAGCTGCACGTATAATTTGACTGAATTGTGTACAATTCGGACTGTGGATTTTATATTGAGGCATTGTATGATAGTGGCGACTCAATTTACAAATTGTCATTAATCATGCATGATGTGGTAAGCAGCTGAAACCAGAGAGTCATAAGTCGTCATTGTCACATATCCTGATGTTCTAGGACATGGTAGATATTTGAAATTTAGTTACATAAAGAACAATGTTTTAAATGGACCTATGGCAAACTTGTTTTTCTACATAGCTTATATATTTGAAATCATTAATATTAATTATCAGAATAGTTCAAAGCAAATTGCTTTTGTTTTTTACATATTAGTTATTGTAGATTATACTGAATCAGTAATATCTTCAAACATTTGGTAGAATACCAAAAAAATTGATATCTCAACATTTTATTTTAATTATATGCAAGGAGGTTTAAAGTCAAACTGATACTGGATTAATCAAGTTAGTGTTAATTTAAAATACTTTCTACAAACTTCAAGAGTGCCATGTGTCAATTTAAGAGACTAGTGCTCTACGTCACCTGGCATAATGATATATTACCACACTGAAGACAAAATACAGTCGGCATCCTCTTGTTGCGATAAGGCACAACTAAATGACTTTATACAGTAGGATTGAACTTCGATATGAGTTAACCCCGAGGTAAAGTTCAAAATCTGATTGTTTAACAAATAAAGCCGTATATTCATCATTCTGGGGAGGCGGTCTGGGTCAAAGGTTACACCAGCATAGAATGCTCTTACTACTATACTGAGGGAAAAAAAGTTTAGCAAGTTTTGGTTGCACCCTGGAAATAATACATTTTTGGTTGTAAAATCAAGAAACTACTGCCATAGCCACAATATTTTATTAAGCACACATCAATAACAGTCGAACATCTTAATGAAGTAACGAATAAATGAACGTAGGGGTCAAGCCCGTAAAGTCCCAGCATGTCAGTATATCTTGTATACAGTATTATTTAATCTTAAACACTTGCTAAACGTTTTCCCCTCAGTATATATATCCACATGATTTTAATCAATGTGGTACAGTTATAAAGGGATTCAAGGCAGATTTTAACCTGATAAACAACCTTCCCCTCATACACACACATGCATTTGTAGCAACGTTAACTGAATAAATCATATTATACTATCTAGAGTTATATATGATATGTTTATTGTGTCTACGAAGGCTAGGTATGTGTATAGTTGATTTGTGCAGGTACTTTACTTATAATTGGATACAACATACCTTTAAAGCCTATCAGTCATGTATGCAGGTTAATCTGGGTAGTATATTTAGTTTTGTGTTTTGGGTATGGGTTTGGGTAGATTTGGGTAGATTTGTGCAGGAATTTGGGTGGATTTCGGTAGCTTTTGGTATTTCGTGTCACCGGTTTATATATGTAACGTGTTAATCAATGACTGCACTGGGGCCTCCAAGGGAAGGTAAACTAACATCATCGAACTGTGTCATCATTTGCACGAGAAACGACTAGGTTAAACTGTTTTTCAATCCTTCTGAGACACCATGCGGCCCCATCGGACACATGTTAAACTGTTAACAAATGGAACGTCATCAAAACATAGCATCATACATTTTAGAGAGTTTGTAATTAACCACCTGGCTTGTATTCCTTCTACCAGCCTTAAGACCCTAAGAGGTAAAACATTATATATTTGCCACGCCATCGGCTTTGATCAAATATATATATGTGACAGATAGCACTTTAAAGTGTGAAGAGATCAGGAATTGCGAATATTCCTCATTTATAAGTGCTGAACATTTAATTCACAAACCTTTAAACTCTAGTTGCACAAAACTATTACCCTCACATATTACTGTGCTATCAATTTCAACATCTCAGCTATTAACACGGATAAATGCAAGACATATTGCAGTCTCGGTTTGATTGATAAATATTGAAAATGGCATCCCTTGGAAGCAACAAACACAAACAAAAGATCAAAGGACCAGTAAGTAATAACACTACTGATTTGCAGTCGGGGCGACATCTTACTGCCAGGGGCGGATCCAGGATTTCAGCTTAGGGGGGGCGTAAGATTTTGGTAAATTTTCGGATCCGTTTCTAGCCTCATAAAACGGTTGCGGTAGTGGATTGATAGGGTAAAAAAGTCCGTTTTCAAATAAAAGGAATTATCAATGTGGTAATTAAACCACTCATTAGCCATTATGCGTTGATCGAGCGAAGCGAGCGAAAAAAATTTGTTATACTGATGGCGTGCATCGAAATTGTTTGATATTTTATCTACAGTAACATGGACATACATGTATGAATAAAAAAAGTCCGTTTTCAAATAAAAGGATTTAACAATGTGTTAATTAAACCACTCATTAGACGTTATGCGTCGAGCGAGCGAAGCGAGCGAAAAAAAAAAAAATACTGAGGGCGTGCATCGAAATTGTTTGATATTTTATCTACAGTAACATGGACATACATGTATGAATAAAAAAAAGTCCATTTTCAAAAAAAGGATTTAACGATGTGTTAATTAAACCACTCATTAGTCATTATACGTAGAGCGAGCGAAGCGAGCGAGAACTTTTTTTATACTGAGGGCGTGCATCGAAATTGTTTGATATTTTATCTACAGTAACATGAACATACATGTATGAATAAAAAAGTCCGTTTTAAAATAAAAGGTTTTTACAATTTGTTAATTAAACCACTCATTAGCCATTATGCGTCAAGCGAGCGAAGCGAGCAAAAAAAAAAAATACTGAGGGCGTGCATCGAAATTGTTTGATATTTTATCTACAGTAACATGGACATGTATGAATAAAAAAAGTCCGTTTTCAAATAAAAGGATTTAACAATGTGTTAATTAAACCACTCATTAGTCATTATGCGTAGAGCGAGCGAAGCGAGCGAGAAATTTTTTAATACCGAGGGCGTGCATCGAAATTGTTTGATATTATATCTACAGTAACATGGACATACATGTATGATCCGGAATTTTTAGGGGGGGCGCGCGCCGGGTGCGCCCCCCCCTGGATCCGCTAGTGACTGCCACCACACAGCAGTACACAAACACTTGTGTGAATGTTAATAAATACTAAAAAGGGGACCATTGGAAGCAACACACACAAACAAGGGATAAAGGTAGCTGACTCGGTTTATTATCTGTTCATGACAGGTAATATAGTGCAACATCTATCACGCCTCTGAGATTAGATCATGGCGGGGATTTCTTTATTTACACTGTCCTGTTTTAATGGGATGACAGTAGGGTAAGTGTGAGGTTTGGTGCACCCTAGAACCGGTTTAAACCCCCAGTGGCCTACTTTGCCACTGACCGTTCCAAGGCGGTAGCCCTATTGTCAACCCATTTGTGTTTGTGATGTCGTTTGTATTTATTATTACCTTTGCCTTCTTGTTTGTCTGTTTGCGTGTTTGTTTCTGTGTTTTATGGTTGACTGTCCTCCTTGAATGCTACTTTCCATGTCCGATCTTTTTATATTTCTTTGAATACAAAGAACAGATTTTGTTGAATATGCGGCCATATTTTATATATATGTCAAACACTACAATGAAACTTATTCTGCATAAACAACATTCTTATTTATAATATATATTTTCACTCATTCATACAGTAAAACGTGAACTTATACAACAATATCACAAAAAAGTATAGTATAGTTACGGATGCTGTCTACTGTAGCGCTTGTATCTATTGTATACAGGTGACGGACGTTGGTATCACAGAAATGAGAAGGTGAATGCACATACGAAGAAGCCTGTTCATTACACACTGTTTGCAGAAAAAGACGGAAAGCCTGTGACTGTGAGCGATGTCTTTACTCAAGGTATTTAATGAAACAATTACCTATCCACGCTTAATATGCTTGCTTATGCTTACTTAAACTACTTCTGGCTTAATAATACATGTTGTGAGCAATTTGCTTTCGTTCTGATCCTTTATTGGCATTTTATTAGCAATGTTTATACCAGCTAAGTCATCAACAAACAAGCTGTGTTTACTGTACATGGCTAATAAAAATATGTAGGCATATGTTTTTAAGAATTCGTCATTCCATTCTGAACTCATTTTAAATCAAGTGTCTGTTGTTTTCGGGGTGGGGTAATTATTCTGTCGTGAACAATCCTATCTTGAATCTTTAATGATATTGTGTATGTTTGGTATCTACAAGGAAAAGACATTTTAAATCCAGGTTTATCTGAAGGCAACGAAAGATGAAAGGCCTAGCTATAATCGTATGCACAGATGGAAGGCACTCGT
This sequence comes from Cyrtodaria siliqua, assembly GCA_037043455.1. Taxonomy (NCBI): domain Eukaryota; kingdom Metazoa; phylum Mollusca; class Bivalvia; order Adapedonta; family Hiatellidae; genus Cyrtodaria; species Cyrtodaria siliqua. The sequence continues at coordinate 42,309 of JAWPHD010010759.1, read as the reverse complement.
AACAAATTCGTCGAGGACTAAGAACATATACTTGTGTACAAGATTCATTTAAATGTGAATTTTAATACTTTGCCTGTAGTACTGTTGGTAAAGAATACAGTTTACTGTAATACATCATTGCATGCTCACATATTCATGTTCAGCTCACTCCCTGTTAATGATTCATTTCTAGAAAATACTCACTGTAACAGTTAATCTTAAAACACACTGAGATCACTGTACAATAAACCCTAATAATATAACAGAAAAATCACAAAGTATAGAGGCCTCTGATCATTACGTGGCCCTGCCTTAATTTCATTAAGCGATGGGAAAGCTTATATTAGCAGGATTTTATAACGGATATTTCGAAAATAAAACACGTTAAGATAAATATTTTACTGAAAAAATAAACGTGAAATAATTCTATCGATTAATGGTTGGATATTTTGACCTTTTAAAGTAATAGCCGCTAAGTTTTATTATTGTGCATTTTGTTTTGTATTATTTGTTTTTAGAGACAACTGCTATGGTGTTACCACCACAATCGGCTGATCGTCTGAAACGCGGCACAGTTGTGATGTCCGATCATTTTGATGGAAGCTCTGTCAACACAGCTTTCTGGGATTATGAAGTTTCAATGTTTGGGGGATATGTGAGTATATTTATTACTTTTCAAATGAATAGGTCATTATGTTGTATAATTTCGTAAAAGAAATAGGGCAAGGTATGTTTTGGTGGTGGTGGAGGTGGGGTTGTGGGAGGGAGGTTTTTTTCTACTGACACAAATATGGCGCGATGACCGTAGAACTCATCCTTCTGTTACAAAGTTGTTGCGAACACGACAACTTTAGCCAATGGTTTTCAACTTTCACAAAATACATAATTTGGACGAAATCAACAATGAACAATATCGGCGCATGTGTTCATCTTTGTGATATACTTACATAGCGTATAACGTGGCCTAGTTTGTTAGAGGCGGGGATTTCCTTATTTAAACTGTCCCTTTTTACTGGGATTAGAACAGGGTAAAAGTGAGTGTTGGTGCTCCCTAGAACCTAGTTCAAACCCCATGCCACTGACCGCTCCAATACGGTATCCCTATTTTCAGTCCTTTTGGGATTGTGATGTCATATCTTGCCTTTCATTTATGCGTGTAATTGTTGTTTGTTTTTGTGGTACTTGAATGCTACATTTCCTGTTCGACATGTATATATGCATCTATACTTACGGCTCTTAAAATTTGAAGAACAATTTCTGCCAATGAACGCGATTCAACTGTTTCCGATGTTCACCACATTTGATTTGAAGATTTGAATAAATAAGATCTCGGGCAATTTTCACACTGAGAAGAAAACCCCAGTGCAAGTGGTATTACCCTGGGGGTGGAAATAGGGGACTTTTCCATACCTCGCTTAGTATAATGAAATGGCACATTATGTCATTTGGGTGTGTGTCAGGCAATATTGGGTCAATGTCACTGGGTGTTCGATTCAGTTCATAACTCATAAAGCGCTTAAGATAATGGAGTGAAACCAGATTAGACGGTGTGTGCCGCAACAATATCGGGGATGCATGTTTAAGGTTAGAACTCACTGATCATGATCATGCAATGTTCATGTCAGATCCATGACTCATAAACGATTGAGATAATAGACTGACGCTTGATGTGTGTATTTCTGTTATTTTTTTTGCATCAGATTGATAGAATTCATTTTCTGTGGCGTCGGTAAATCAGAACTGTTCCGAGATTTGGACATCGCTAAGCCCGATATTTATATACAGATATCGGTGGTACATTCTCAGATACTATTGTTTTCTTACTTTCATTTAGAATAGGTGGTTCCACTACTCCAGCCTTCAAAGGTTCTGAGTTATAATTACCGTTAGGGTATGTTTTCTGCTTTTTAATTTAGTCTTTTAGTTTTGATAGTTAATTGTGATACGCAGGCTTCATAATCGCTGCTTCCAACTAAATTCCATTTTGCTTATTTCACCCATTGTTATCTCATTTATGGCAAAGCATTTTCTAAGAAATTTTTATCACGGTCTCAATTAAACCAAGACTGCAATATTGTTTGTTTTTATCGTGTTCGGCAATTTCCAAATCATTTCTCATTTCCGACTTTTTTCAGGTAAACAAATGAAGCGTTTTCGTGGTCTCTACATGTTTGAAATTAAGTAGATACTTTGACCATTGAGTTCGACAGTTTCTAAGGAAAGTCTGCGCTATCAATATTGGCGGAGGAATGAAATGAGATAATATCGATCATGTTGTTCTTTATCAAGGTGAATCGTGGATTTGGCCTAAACAAAAAATACTTTGCTTCCTGTAACACGACCGACCCGTCGTTTTCACCCCCTATTCTACAGCATTTTACCCCACCCACCACCCTTAAAAACAAAACAAAATATTTTGACAATTTTTTGGAAGTGAATTAATAGTGAAACCATCCTATACTATTCCTGAACCTTGTACCTGTAGCTAGTATTCTTGATTTAAAATATTTAGAAAATCTGAAAATTAAAAAAAAGACTAACTACCTACCGAATTTTTGTTTAGCCCGTTACAGGAAACACAACTTGTTAGCTCTACTGATCAGAGATCAGCAGAGCTAATGCCGTGGTGCGGCGACCGTCGTCCGTCCGTCCGTCTGTCCGTCTGTCAGTCCGTTAACTTTTTTTTTGTAGCGACTACTCCTCTGAAACTACTGAATAGATTTTCATGAAACTTTACAGAAATGTTGCCCATGAAGTCTAGTTGATCCTAGCAAAAATTCATGTAGATGTGAAATCCAAGATGGCCGCCAAATCTAAATATAGGTTTTTAAAAAACAAGTTTGTAGCGACTACTTCTTGAAAACTCTAAGGGATATTGCTATGGGACTTTTTCTAAAATGATCAGCATGACATGATGTTGGTCCTTGTCGAAAATCGTTTTGATTCGACGTTAAACATGGCTGCCAGCGGCCATCTTTGTTTACATAGAGTTATATAATGAAAACTTGTAGCGACTACTCCTCTCAAACTACTTGACGGATTTTCATGAAACTTCACAGGAATGTTGCTTTTGATGTCTAATTGATCCTAGCAAAATTTCAGGTCGGCCGGAAATTCAAGATGGCCGCCACGGCTAAAAATAGATTTTTAAAAAATAAGTTTGTAGCGACTACTTCTTGAAAACTATAAGAGATATTGATATGGGACTTTTTCTAAAATGATCAGCATGACATGATGTTGGTCCTTGTCGAAAATCGTTTTGATTCGACGTTAAACATGGCTGCCAGCGGCCATCTTTGTTTACATAGAGTTATATAATGAAAACTTGTAGCGACTACTCCTCTGAAACTACTTGACGGATTTTCATGAAACTTCACAGGAATGTTGCTCTTGATGTCTAATTGATCCTAGCAAAATTTCAGGTTGGCCGGAAATTTAGGATGGCCGCCACGGCTAAAAATAGATTTTTAAAAAATAAGTTTGTAGCGACGACTTCTTGAAAACTATAAGAGATATTGATATGGGACTTTTTCTAAAATTATCAGCATGACATGATGGTTATCCGAGTCGAACATTATTTTGATTCGACGTTAAACGTGGCTGCCAGTGGCCATCTTTTTTTACATAGAGTTATATAATGATAACTTGTAGCGACTACTCCTCTGAAACTACTTGACGGATTTTCATGAAACTTCACACGAATGTTGCTCTTCATGTCTAATTGATCCTTGCAAAATTTCAGGTCGGCCAAAAATTCAAGATGGCCGCCATGGCTAAAAATAGATTTTCAAAATACAAGTTTGTAGCGACTACTTCTTGAAAACTATAAGTGTTGCTCTTGATGTCTAATTGATCCTAGCAAAATGTCAGGTCGGCCGGAAATTCAAGATGGCCACCACGGCTAAAAATAGATTTTCAAAAAACCAGTTTGTAGCGACTACTTCCTGAAATCAAAATCAATCAGTAGAGCTTCAAGATCATTGACCTCTTGTTTTTGTTTGGCCTTAGGTACTTTGATCCTTGAGTTAAACAATATTTAATGACTATCTTTGAATAATTCGGTAAACCTCAATATATATTTCAGAATGGGGAGTTTCAAGTTTACACAAAAGATGCAGCCAACATATTTACTAGAGATGGTAAACTTTGGATCAAACCGGTATGTATTTATAATGACGAATATAAATCTGTTATGTGTTTATGATGCTTCATATCAAACTTGTTTGTGTTTGATGTCTTATATCAAACCGGTATGTATTTATAATGACGAATATAAAACTGTTATGTGTTTATGATGCTTCATATCAAACTTCTTTGTGTTTGATGTCTTATATCAAATGTGTTTGTCATTACGTGGTCCCGCCTTATTTCAATTAAACAATGGGAAAGCTTATATTAGCAGGCTTTAATAATGGATATTATCACAATAAACACGTTTAAAAAAGTATTTTATGGAAACAAATGCGATAACCTGTTTATAATTACCTATGAAATGTTAAATTTTAAGCCGAAATCAAGGTTTTATTCCATACCCCAGCCAACCCCGTTTTCGCTTCTTGGAGAAGGGATTGGATGGGGTATGAACGTTAATACTCGGACCACGTAATGTGATGTGTTTTTTTATATTTTACTATTTTTATTTCTTATAATACATATATGCACAACAACAGATGGTTTTCTTACATTACACAAGTAACATATATAGCAATTTGATACATTTAATCATTTAATTTTTACAGACTGGTACCCTAGTATCGTTTCTCATGTATGCACTCCAAGAATTAAGTTATATTCAAGAGGAGAGAAATATAAAGTATTAGAAAACGTACAAGCGGAAAAGGAGGAAAATATATATCAAAGCAATAAACAATAGAGAGAGTGAGAAAGTGGGAGAAAGAGAGATAGATTATTTTTAGAGAATTATCTTTTTTTTTAACCGACTACTGTCTGTCAATTTTCTGTATTTAAATTTAATATTTCCCATTTTTTCAAATGGTATGTGTTTATGATGTTGCCTCCCCTTTTTAATATCAAATAGGCATTGGTATGATGTTATCATTCATATTGCTTGTTTTCCTTTCATCTACTTCTGCCGCATAAACCTTTCTTCCAGTTGTCTCCTCTTTTACCATTTGATGACAAAAAGTGTGAGACTGCGGACACATGCCAGAAATTCAACTAATACCAAGCGTGCTCCGTGGTCAGAAACTCAATCTAGATCATACATGTACCTACCATGGTCTGAAAATCAACAGAGGTCATATATGTACAGTGGTCTTAAACATGTCACTCCAAATTGGCCATTCATACACGTTCTCAAAATGTTCATCAAGCATATGGAATATATTTACCAGGAAAGGAACAATGCAAGCTTTGTCGTTCTAATGTTATATGTGAATATTAAAGTACGTTTACTACTCAGTTTGGTCAACAACCCCATGTACCATACATATACCATAGTCTGACACGCAGCGTGACCACTGAATATATGAATCACTGAATGTATGAATCACGAGACCTACCTCATAATGGTGTAAAACGCAAGACGTTGTCTGAAAAAAAACCATAGCAAAAACAGTACTCATGTCTTTTTAATTTTGCCTGTATGACTTGTCATAATACTTCTTGAAAGGGTGGCACACTCGGACCTTGGGGTTCTCCACAAATTCTCCGCATCCTCAAAAATGAAGACCAAGTTGTCACCTGTGCCATCGAAAATGATTTGTGCTTTCTAGACTTTTTTATATAATAATATTATATATTATTTATACATGAACATTTATTTATGTGTATGTGTTTTACTTACATTGCCTATTAATGCTGCCTTGTTAGTTAGATATTATAACCTTGCGGGGATATCTTTATTTACACTAGTGGTTGGACTCGGCGAAAATTTCGACTAATACGGATATTATATATATATTAAAGTATGGGTTTATTACCTGGTGTTCATGCTGAATTTTCATCTTTTTAAAGTAGCCATATTATATATTGTAACTTAGTGTATGCTAATCATTAATGAATTTGCTGTTTTTATTATTGTTTAATGTGAAATTAAGTTTAGTTTTTGTATGAAAGCGTGTATTTGAACAATTGTTACATTTGTGTTTTTTGATCGACAGTAAATACTTAAAACTAAAATGCTAGATTTTCTTGTGTATACCTTTTGAAGGAGATCAAACATGAAGTATTTAAGTCACCATAGCTTTTTTTCTTCAAAACAGTGGTGGTGGGTGGGGGGGGGGGGGGGGGGGGAGAAAATAAACCAGACAGAAGATATGTATTTGAACTATGGCCTAGACTTCTGATTTACCCTCTCAAATGAAAAAGTGCTAGTAAGCATCGGAACATCGATAACATTTCCGAGAAATCCGAATTATTATCCGTCTGACAAAACTAACCTTTGAACGCATACGATCGTTTGTACAGTTTGCATACAGTCATGCTCATGTCCAAACTATCCTTGGTTTGAGGACCATCCTTTAGTTTTGTGAACCCGAAGTAGTTCCACACTTTCGATTTTATATTTTGCCAGGATAATTAAATAGTTTGACGGACATTTTTCTTGATAACTCACGCTTGGAACAACAGCGTCACGGTGATTATGATCAATAGGCTACATGTATCAACACGGAACCGGTGCAAAAAAATCCCTATGATCGTAGTCGTAGTTTCATTGGCGCAATTCAAAAGCGACCAATTGTCGACTAGAATGGATCATCGGAACACCACTAATTTACACTGTCACGTTTATTGAGATGACAATAGGGAAAGAGTAAGATTTAGTGGACCATAGAATCTTGTTTAAAACCCGGCGGCCTTTTTTTGCCGCTGACCGTTCCAAGGCGGTAGTCCTATTGTCAACCCTTGTGTTTGTGATGTCATATCTTGCCTTTTGTTCATCTTTATAGTTGTTGTTTTTTTCTGTGGGGGGGGGGGGGGGGGGGGGGGGGGGGGGGAGAAAATAAACCAGACAGAAGATATGTATTTGAACTATGGCCTAGACTTCTGATTTACCCTCTCAAATGAAAAAGTGCTAGTAAGCATCGGAACATCGATAACATTTCCGAGAAATCCGAATTATTATCCGTCTGACAAAACTAACCTTTGAACGCATACGATCGTTTGTACAGTTTGCATACAGTCATGCTCATGTCCAAACTATCCTTGGTTTGAGGACCATCCTTTAGTTTTGTGAACCCGAAGTAGTTCCACACTTTCGATTTTATATTTTGCCAGGATAATTAAATAGTTTGACGGACATTTTTCTTGATAACTCACGCTTGGAACAACAGCGTCACGGTGATTATGATCAATAGGCTACATGTATCAACACGGAACCGGTGCAAAAAAATCCCTATGATCGTAGTCGTAGTTTCATTGGCGCAATTCAAAAGCGACCAATTGTCGACTAGAATGGATCATCGGAACACCACTAATTTACACTGTCACGTTTATTGAGATGACAATAGGGAAAGAGTAAGATTTAGTGGACCATAGAATCTTGTTTAAAACCCGGCGGCCTTTTTTTGCCGCTGACCGTTCCAAGGCGGTAGTCCTATTGTCAACCCTTGTGTTTGTGATGTCATATCTTGCCTTTTGTTCATCTTTATAGTTGTTGTTTTTTTCTCTGTGTGTTTGTGGTTGACTGTCGTCCTTGAATGCTACTTTTCCTGATCGATTGTTACATCTATGTTTTTGTATAAGATATGTAGCTTTTCCCCTTAAACAAATTGTAAAACAAATAATTTGTATACAACTTGTTTTAGAATTTACAGGTAGAATAATTGACAACGTACTTCGATTATGTTTGAAGAGCAATCTGTGTATACAGCTGTTGGCTATTGTTCTTAGTAGTATTATGATGTTTCCCGACATGTTTAAAACTATACTACTATTTTCTACTGTAGACACTTACTTCTGATAAGTTTGGCGAGGCATTCCTACACTCTGGTACAATGGATGTGGCAAGTAAGTTTTGTAATTGCTTTGTGATTTTCTATGCTTTTTTTTTATATTCATATGTATATGGTCATCTAAGTATTTTCTTGGCACACAATTCCTCTTTTTTTTCATTTTGTCCTTAGTACAGTATACAATTTTTCCTAAACATGGTTCCAGGGCGGTAGTCCTGTTGTCAACCCTTTTGTGTTTGTGATGTCTTATTTGGTCTTTTATTTATCTTTAAAGTTGTTCTTTGTTTCTTTGTGTGTTTGTTGTTGACTATCTTCCTTGAATGCTACTTTTCCTGTTCGAATTTTATCCACAAGTTAACCATAGGAACCATAGGATCAGATTCGATAGTAAACATATGGCGGGTTTTCATTATTCTTCCGATCCCTCTGGACGGCTCGAAATAAGCTAAAAAATATGTTGATGAGTTCTTTAACAACAATATCATTCTTTGGAACTGTGACTTTGGTACATATCACATAGTTTTCCAAGACGTTCTTTGTAAAAAATACATATTTGTTTAATTGTGTCTGTGATACAAAGTACAAAGTACATTGTTCTCGGTACATAATAAATTGTTTTCCACTCAGTCCTTAAATTACATTGATTGACATTGTGTCCTTGGTAAAAATACATATTTTTCCACCGTGTCCTTGGTATAACATAGATAGCTCCCTTGTGAGAAAACAAGTGAGTTTTCTGTTTGGCCAAGTGATTGACCTAAAGAATTTTCGGCATTTGCCTATATTATTTTGAGAACAATAAATTATATTATTAATAAATATCAATGACACACAGGTTAGTGGTTAATAAGAATACCATAGGCATTATCCATTTGCATGGTTAACAGAACATTAACACATCTCAACTAACTGAAGTTAATCTATTCGTTTTTAACTGTTTATGTACAGTACAAGACAGTACAAGCGTGTACATCAACAAAGTACTATGATGACAAAGTGAAAGGATAGGTTTTAATTTTGTCAGTTGGAAGTTATAGATTACCGCCATGTTCTTGGTACGAAATACTTAGTTTCTACTATGTTCCTGATATAAAATACTAAGTTTTTAATTGTGTCCATGGTATATATATATTTCAATTGTCATTATTACAAAATACATAAACACTGTTTGTATCCTCAGAGGCCTAAAGGTCAATTTAAATATGAATAAACTATACATATATTTTGCACTGTTCTTCGATAAATAAATAGTTCACGACTATGTATATGTTATCTGGCTTTTTAAAACTATGTTTTTTGTTAAAAATGTATGACTTTTGCCTTCTCGTTTGTCTGTTTGCGTGTTTGTTTTTGTGTTTTATGGTTGACTGTCGTCCTTGAATGCTGCTTTCCCTGTCCGATATTTTTATCTTTCTTCATTACCATTTACATGATGTAGGTGTCACTTATTTATCTGTTTGTTTTACTTCATTCGACATTGACACGAAGTAGGTGTTACTTATTTATCTGTTTGTTTTACTTCATTCACCATTAACATGATGTAGGTGTCACTTATTTATATGTTTGTTTTACTTCATTCTCAGAAATCTGGGGCTCCTGCACGAATAATGATGAAAATGGCTGTGTGAGACATGGAAGTAGTGGGATATTACCTCCAATAATGTCCGGCAAGTTGAAGTCCAAACAAACAATCCGATATGGCAGAGTAGAGGTCCAGGCTCAGATACCCAAGGGAGACTGGATATGGCCAGGTAAGAACATTTCAGGAGGATACGAGGCATAATGCCCATAACTAATCTGGCAGAATAAGCGAATACTTGTTAATGATGGTTTGATTGTGAGAAATATATTGCAACGTAGGTATGCCATTACATTTTAAAATGAAACACGTCCAACGTTTTATCTGTGTACGGCAGTATATGCATCCCCAAATTATCAAATACGTGTGTTTTAATTGTTCAAGACGAAAATACTGTAACTGTATGATGAAGAAATATTTAGTCACTGATGAAATGTTACCTATTTTACACGATTCTCCATAAAGGACATAGTCATTAAAGTTAGTTGTAATGTCATCACCGATGATGCTTCCACTATATTAAACGTTATATTAATGTTATTTGATTGTCTAGCTATTATTTTATTGTCTAGCTATATGGATGCTGCCAAGGAGCTCAGTCTACGGAGGATGGCCAAGGTCTGGCGAAATAGACATTATGGAAATAAGAGGTATGCCAAATAGTTGTACAGTAGTGTCCTGTTTGTTGTTGCACTAATGATACATTTGGCAGTTTAATAGTGACGCAATGTATACCCTATTAAAATATGTGATTAATGTCTTTAGTTTGAAATGCACTTTTAGTACTTACATTTTTAAAGGCATAAGTTAATTAAAAGTTTTAGTTGGTAACTCATGATAAATATGGAAGGTTGACAGTTTGTTTCTGACGTTTATACCGTTTGCAATACTTTCACATTTAGTCGTACACACAATGCGAAGTTACACCTGATCGTTCGTTGGCTTATACAAAGTGTACGCAGTGATAATTACTATGCAACAGTTGATCATTCGTTGGCTTATACAAAATGTAGAAAATATATTAATTATGCATACATTGGTGCTTAAGAATTTTAAATTGTGTCCACACTTTTGTTTGTTATTATTATGTTCAGTAAATAAAGAATACCTATCTATAAAAAGCTGATCACAAAACACCATCTGTCATAATTACTGGTTACACTTCTGATCATGACGTACTAGAAGATTGTTCTCGACAACGAAGTACCAACCGTTTATGTTTTGTGATTATTAGGTAACACTGTAGCTCATGGCGGTGACCACATTGATCACGGAGTTCAAGAAATTTTATCTACACTTCACTGGGGAAGCGATAGGGCTCATAACAGATATTCTACAACAACACATGGATTGTAAGTTTGTAAAGAAGACGAAGAACAAAACTATTCATAGCGACACACACTATGTACACTAAAGCGTACTAACAAAACGTTCCCTGTGTAAAAGATTGTACTGACAAAACGTACTCTGTGTAATAATTCGTATTAACAAAACGTATACTGTGTCATAATTCGTACTAACAAAATGATTCGTACTAACGAAACGTACCCTGTGTAATAATTCGTACTAATAAAACGTACCCTGTGTAATAATTCGTATTAACAACACCAAACACCACATACATATGATATTGAATGGGTATCATGTTTGAGGCAAGCATATAATTGTTGTTTAAGGATTATGCCTCCTTTTTGTAATCGCATTTAGATTGCATTTGAAAAAGAAAACAACAACAATAGAACTCGACTAATCTTCATTATTTTTAAATTCAACTTTCAGTGAATTATGTTCACACATTCATAAAAAATGATAAAAGTGCATATTGATCCATTCTCAGCTTATATCATCCGTGTATTGATTAATTCACATATTTATCAAGTATGTAGTTATTGTTCAAGGGTAACATAGCCTAGATACATGTGACCCATTGAAACTGAAAGATGCTTTGCGTTCTAATGTATTTTCTGTTTTAAATGCAATCTCAGTGGGGTTACAAAAAGGGGACATAACCTTTAATGGCACAAACAACTGATAAGAAGTATCAGTATGACGTCTATTAGCGCTAATGTCAGGGCGTTCCGGTTGAATGATTTTGTTCGGAATTGTAGGGTTTTATTTTGTTCACTCAAAACCGTTTACTTTTTTTACCCGGTTTGAATGAAACTTGGTAGGAAGTATCACTATAATGCATACATTTTAGGGCGTTCCTGTCAAATGATTTTGGAGAAATAACAGGACTTTAATATTTTTTTCGCTAAACTCCAATCTTTTCGATTTTAATGAAACTTGGTTAGTTAAATCAATATAATGTCTAGTAGAGCATGTTTTCAGTGCGTTTCTATTGAATGTTATTTGGCGAAATAACGGGACTTTGATTTCATTGTGTGGGCCAACGTTGGCTAAGGTTGGCTAAACGTTGGCGTTAACCGAAGACCGTTCGGCCAATGTTGAACCAACGTGGTAAATATACCGTCAATTTCATATTGATGGCCCAAAGTTGGGCGAACTTTAGTATTTTTGGTATTAGGCCAACATTGGATTTCCCCCAACAACTTTTTAGTAATTATGTAGGGCCAACGATGAGCCAGTATGTTTGGCCAACTTTAGGCGAATGAGCAAAATGACGTTGGGATAAAAATCTAACGTTGGGCAAGCAAAGTACATGACGTTTGGCCAACGTATGCTTGCTATCTGGCTATCTGTATCCCTTTACACCTACATCTTTCGACGTGGGATATGTCAGCAATCGACTTTTTCCTTTGAATATACGACTTAATTATTGAAAGATGATTTGCAATCAGCCCACGTGAGCTAAATATCAGCTCGAGTTATTCAGACATCTAGGGTAACACGATATATACGCATACGCATAAGGTCATAAGGTCGAAAGTTGACATATATCATTTTCCAATATATTATGGTTTGGTTGATATTAAATAATTGTAAAAGCATCAAATGAAAACAAGAAGGAATTTGCGTTATATTTTGTAAAACATTGAAGGTTCGAATATCAGCCTTATTGATCGACGAAATTTGTCGGGATTATAACTGTATAATGTTTAAACATTCATTCAAATGTACACCGTGTAAAGTTGATTTAACTTTTGTTTTTGAACAATATTGGAAGGAAATGTCCAACCAGTACATATACCGTTCGTTTTTACGGACTAGGTCACCATGTTAGCCCTGTAACATCAACCTAACGTGTTGTACGAATGGTTATCCATATCCAATCATATGAATTGATATCAACTTTCAGAAAAATCATTCGTTTATAGAACAAATGATGGTCATTTCTCAGAAAACTCATATTTATAGAGAGAAAGAGAGAAAATATAATACCAGATGATCTTACAAAAAAGTAATTTTACTGGTTAAATATTCTTTAAGCAAATGAAATAATTTCAACAATAAACACTTATGCTTTTGAAATTTCGAATATGTACTTCCGACTTCTTAATCTGATAAAAGAAACAATGTAGCTTGCATATTTTTCACTGGCAAAATCCAGAATTTAACTGCTTGGCAGAAACTAAATACATGAAGCATATCGACTTTGATTAAATGAGGTATTTACACATTGCTGCCGTGTAGATTAGTGATGCATCTTTATTATTTGTCGAATGAGTATTAACTATTTTACAGACAAAAAGGAGGCGGCTATTGGAGTTCGGGTTTGCACAAATATATTTTGGATTGGACGGCGGAACATATCATGTAAGTCAGCTGTTTTATAATGCTATTAGTAGTTATTGTATTTCAGGTGTGTAATACAGTGTGATGCATAACAGGTACCATATATCCAATTTGTATTGTACACACCATTTATTTGTTTGGTACGTAATGTTCCGCTGGGAAGATCATGTGTATCCCATTTCTCCGTTATATATTACTAAAAAAGAGTATGAGAGTGGACCTTTGGAAACGGCCGAGCACGACACATACGAAATATTGCAGTCTCGGTTTGATTGAAACTGTTCATGAGCGGTAGTGATTTATGCTAGCTACCGCTCACGACCTCTATCCCCGGGTTGAGCAGAACTCAATATTCAGAAAAACAATAGTACACAATATTAACCATCCCGAAGATGGCATGCATACGGCGGTGAACATGGAGTTATATGATTCTCCATGTCGTACGGCGTATGGTCCCAGTATCTAATAAAATTAAATGCCCCGAAAAGCGAAATAAACATAATGGAATTTAGTTGGGAGCAGCGGTTATGAAGCCTGCGTATCACAAGTAACAGCCAAAAGACTAAATTAAAAAGCAGACAACATATCCTATAAGTGGTTAAACAATACCCAGAGCCTTTTATCGGCCGGAGTAGTGGAACCACCGAATCAAAATTTAAGGAAGAAAAAAAAATGAAAATGTACCACCGATAACTAAATATAAGTATCGGGCTCAGCGATCTCCAAAGATCGAATGAATAACAGTACTGATTGCAAGCGCGGGGAAACGTTTTACTGCCGCCACACTGCACAAGCAACGCCACTGTGCTATAAAAAAAAGTATGATAATGGACAGTGTAAAGTCTCCATGTGCTACAAATGAGTAGTGCTATTACTTACTGATAATTTGGATCATTGACTCCGTCACTATGGCTTTAAAGTAGAATACTACTTAAAAATAGTATGATAATGGACTTTTGGAAACGGCCGAGCACGACACATACGAAATATTGCAGTCTCGGTTTGAATGAGACTGTTCATGAGCGGTAGTGGGATATGCTAGCCCCGTTTATTTTTGTAAAATAAGGCATTTTCATTAATTTATAGTGTCATTTTTGGTTTATATCACATGGCAGATCTATTTGTTACATTTTCAAGCATTGTCATGTTAAAGTTGGGAGTTTTGAAATATATTTTGTTATATGGAAATGAGTGTATGCATACAATTTATGGCATCTCAGTGTTTATGTTTTTAAAGGGAGCATTCATTTATGAGACAATTTCTTTCTTGAAAGATACACGACCCCCACTTTTCTGTAGTTTTTTTGGCAGCACATGTGTCATTTGTGATGAGAATGTAAGGTATTATTTTTTAATTTGGGCCTAGATATAAATGACATGACATTTAAGTTTTAAATCATACACAACTCAATGTAAAAATCAATGGGCGTCTTACACCTATAAAAATCGAACAGGAAACACAGCATTTAAGGACGACAGTGTTCTGTATGTTTTCTTAAGCAATGGCCGTAATTTTTCTGTAGCATATGATGTGTAAACAATGTATTCAATTCGTGTTTTGTTTCTACAGTTGGCCACGTATAATATTTTTCGGTCATCTAATACATACCATGCATTACATTTGTCTGTTATGTAACAACTATCATGTATTTAATTGTTCTAGAAATAACACATTCCATGAACTCGATCTTTCGAGATGCTGCGCTATCAAATTACATTTGCCATCAAACCCGGAAACGTAAAGCGGCATCGTCGATTCCTTTGTCCGTGGTCTACACGAACAATGCATTTTACATTTTTTTTAGGTTTATCTTCACAGTGTTTGGTTATTTCAGGATATATGTAGACGATAAACTCGTTCTCAATGTTCCAACACCACCTGAGGGATTTTGGAACCACGGACACTTTCCTGGTAACAACATCTGGGGCCACGGCGGCAGCGCTCCTTTTGACCAACAAGTGAGTTTCTGTTTGGCCACGTGCTTGAGCTCAAGAGTTTTCGGCAATTTGATAACAATACATTATATTATTAAGAAATATCAAAGATACACTGGTTAATGGTTAATAAGAATACGATAGGCATTTTTCATGTGCATGGTTAACAGAACATTAACACATCGCACTAACTGAAGTTAATATTTTCGTTTTTAACAGTGTATGTACAGTACAAGTCAGTACAATCGTGTACATCAACAAACTACTATTAAGATCAAGTGAAAGGCTTTGATGTAAAAAACGATAGAAGACAGAGAGAAAGGTAGAAATTAAAAAAAAAAAAAAGATATCTCCTACAGAACTGGTTATTACTAATCAATGTGTTATGTTAGTCAACCTTACTGTGTTCATACAGTATTCATGGATTCTTAATATTAATTGTTTTAACACAAGAAAACAATCAGTTTGGTAGAAAGTCCTAAATATATTTTTCAAAGTGCTAATGGAGTTAAAATTTGCACTAAATATGTACTATCAAAAGCAACTTTCTGATGTATTTTCTCCGATCGGTTATTAACCCGTAACCCGCTAAGCACGACTATGATACCCTTTGCGTCCATTGTAAATTGTAACTCGCAAGCCGATCAGGGTTTATAATGTCCGGCTGCTGATCAGTCATTTCCCCCAAAACACCCCTTTGTCATATAAATGGAATGGTCTTAATTCAAAGAACAGTCCATTATATATATATGTAGCGGGTTAAGGGTTAAATGTACGGAATATGTATTTAACACTAAATGTCTGCTTCCCGGATTGTCTGGAAATATTGAAAACCTTCGCTAACAATAGCTCCCATATCTCGGCCTATGGCTATAATTCTTCATAAATAATTGCACATTCTGCTAAAAACATAAAGACCATTAGATAAAAAACTACCCTTCCTCATGATTCTAGTTTCAGTACAGTGTCGCGCGATATAGAAAAACAATTTGTATATATATGTCATTACTACATGTGCAGTAGTTTATATCTATGTCATTACTACATGTGTAGTAGACTCAGGATAGTGGTAGTAACGAATCATTTTCTATTCAAATTAAAAATAAATCTCAGATCATGTGTTTCAGATTATTTAAATTTGTTCCAGGCTTGAATACATATCACATGCATGCATTATGCAGCAGTGAAATGGTATGGTGCATTTTCCATGCAAACTGTATCAATAAGTGTAACAATGCTCAGAAAAAATGATTCTTTACCGACCGAGTGAAGTGTGATTTTGAAACAAAATATTCATACTGTCACACCAAATTAGAGACAAAACTCAAACAAAATGTAATAATCAAATAAGTTACCTTGTTAAAGTTTGGCACTTCTAGGAATACAATGAAATCATTTAATATATTAGTCTAATATAGCATATTAAAAAAATCACATGTATAGAACAATAATTTCGGAAATGTTGCTATCATACAACTAAAAGAGTAGATCTAAGTCAGAAACTGAATACACGTTTTCATTTAAAAAAACGATTTATAACCTACTAAATAACAGCAAAACCGTTTACCAAAAGATTATCCAGGTGTTCAGGTCATATAGTAATGTATATGTACCGATTAAAAGTGTTTTATTCACGGTTTCTTAAAACACGAATGATTGAATACGCGTAAAATGACTTATGGAGTTGGTAACTCGTAATTCAACGCTCCAGTTTTAGGGTTTGGCCTAGCTCGTTAAAGCAATTAATATTGTATCTATAGAGTTTGGATTTTCAAAGTATGTTATATATATTTAACTCGTCGTATGTAGGTTTAGAAACGGTGTACACTGTTGTAAAATTTGGCTTTTGTTGGCGGGATAGTTACTTTCAATTTAGACTTCATATCCAAGTGATTATATACCCCTTACCCATTGTACCTAGTGTCACGTGTTATATGTATAGTCTTTTAAGTGTAATTATGTAGGATGCCATTGTACCTAGTGTCACGTGTTATATGTATAGTCTTTTAAGTGTAATTATGTAGGATGCCATTGTACCTAGTGTCACGTGTTATATGTATAGTATTTTAAGTGTAATTATGTAGGATGCCATTGTACCTAGTGTCACGTGTTATATGTATGGTCTTTTAAGTGTAATTATGTAGGATGCCATTAACGGCATCTTTTATTTTCTCTTTTCAGTTTTATCTCATCTTAAACGTGGCTGTTGGCGGCACTAATGGTTTCTTCCCAGACGGCTGGACATATGACACCACCAAACCTTGGCATAATGATTCTCCGACAGAGCTGGCTGATTTCTGGAATAAGCGTAATCAATGGCTACCCACGTGGAACGGAGATGACGTGGCAATGAAAGTTGAACACGTCATAATGACGCAATATTAATTCAGTATACTTCGCTATTCGTCTGAAATGTATTTTAAGAAAAAGATTGAATGTATCCATGTCAAGTTATTCATTTAGCCACCTTTAAATATCAATAAAATAAGTAAGTACTTTCGTTACGTCTTAGTTCCCATAATCTCCTAAAAGGTTTTATACAACAGTGTTATGTTAAGATCAAAAGCCGAACATCCAGTCACACTCATGCATCAAGAGAGTGTTAAATGCCAATGAAAGAACTGTATAATTACCACGTAACTTTCCTTGAAATGTACAGCATGGACTGTATATAGCAGTTTAACATGCAACGGCAAACATCAACATGCAAATACAAAATATAATGTAGTAATTGCAGCGTACCAACCTAATTCACCCTTCTGTTTGTATCAACATGCCAATACGAAACATAATGTAGTAATTGCAGGGTATTAACCTAATTCACCCTTCTGTTTGTATCAACATACCAATACAAATCATAATGTAGTAATTGCTGGGTACCAACCTAATTCACCCTTCTGTTTGTATCAACATGCCAATACAAAACATAATGTAGTAATAGCAGGGTACCACCCTAATTCACCCTTCTGTTTGTATCCACATGCCAATACAATACATAATGTAGTAATTGCAGGGTACCAACCTTATTCACCATTCTCTGTGTATCAACATGCCAATACGAAACATAATGTAGTAATTGCAGGGTACCACCATAATTCACCCTTCTGTTTGTATCAACATGCCAATACAAAACATAATGTAGTAATTGTAGGGTATCAACCTAATTCACACTTCTGTTTGTATCAACATGCCAATACAAAACATAATGTAGTAATTACAGGGTACCACCCTAATTAATTGCAGGGTACAACCTAATTCACCCTTCTGTATGTATAAACATGCCAATACAAAACATAATGTAGTAATTGCAGGATATCAACTTAATTCACCCTTCTGTCTGTATCAACATGCCAATACAAACATAATGTAGTAATTGCTGGGTACCAACCTAATTCACCCGTCTGTTATCGCCAACTGTTTTATGTTTGTGCTGCCTCTTCTTTATGTCTCAGTTTGCTTAGGAACATGTATATAGAAATATAAAAATATCGGACAGGGAAAGTAGCATTCAAGGAGGACAGTCAACCACAAACACAGAAACAAACACGCAAACAGACAAACAAGAAGACAAAAGTAATAATAAATCACAAACACAAATGGTTGAAAATAGGGCTACCGCCTTAGAACGGTCAGTGGCAAAGTAGGCCACTGGGGGTCTAAACCGGTTCTAGGGTGCACCAAGGGGTCTAAACCGGTTCTAGGGTGAACCAAACCTCACACATACCCTACTTTCATCCCATTAAAACAGGACAGTGTAAATAAAGAAATCCCTGCCATGATCTAATTTCTAACCAACAAGGCAGCATCAATAGGCAATATAAGTAAAACACAAATATGCTCGTGTAAAGATAATACAAAAAAAACACAATAGCCTAGAAAGCCACAATGAAGGTATTCAATGACTTGGCAGAAGCCAGAGCAACAAGAGAATAAACCATTAAGGGCACGACAAGAAAGATCATGTCTATGTATAGGATAGAAGCTATGAAAAGAAATCGTCACTATTAAAAAACGGAAAGGAAGGGAAGGAGCGTAGCATAGACTCTATCTGGCTTAGTACTTTTATTTGCACTGTCTTGCCAATTTGAGAGCTGAAGACAGGATAAAAGCGAGGGTGTGTAAATTTAAAATCGATGTAAGCTAACCGGTGGGTCATATTGCCCACTGACCGTTCCAAGTCGGTAACCTGGTCTTCACCTCTCCTTCTGTTGTGTATTGTCTTTTTCATTGTATTGTTAATTTGCTCTTTGTTTTTGGTACAGTGCGGACGTACGGTGTCATTGCGTTTGGGTGCTGTGATTTTCTATAGGACCATTTTTCTCATTTTAGTTTGTCTATGATCTTTCTTGTCGTGCCCTTAATGGTTTATTCTCTTACTGCTCTGGCTTCTGCCAAGTCATTGAGTACCTTTATTGTGGCTTTCTATCTAGGCTATTGTTTTGTATTATATTTACACGAGCATATTTGTGTTTTACTTATATTGCCTATTGATGCTGCCTTGTTGGTTAGAGATTAGATCATGGCGGGAATTTCTTTATTTACACTGTCCTGTTTTAATGGGATTACAGTAGGGTAAGTGTGAGGTTTGGTGCACCCTAGAACCGGTTTAAACCCCCAGTGGCCTACTTTGCCACTGACCGTTACAAGGCGGTAGCCCTATTGTCAACCCTTTTGTGTTTGTGATGTCGTTTGCATTTATTATTGCTTTTGCCTTCTTGTTTGTCTGTTTGCGTGTTTGTTTCTGTGTTTTGTGGTTGACTGTCCTCCTAGAATGCTACTTTCCCTGTCCGATCTTTTTATATTTCTTTTTAGTGTTTACCATAGGTGTATAGATAGTATCTTTGTTAAACTTGTTAAAAGGTTTATCAAAAGAGGTTTTGACCCTATCTTTTTGCAACGCACTGCATGCTTGGTTTTGGACCCATTTACAGTTCGCCACTATGCTTTTCTCTTTAATTGTGCGATTACCGGACAGGCTGTGAACCTTATGATGACGTGTACCTAAAGCCCAAAAGGACGGTGACGTTTGATGTTTGTCTGCAGTCTTGTCTTGTCGTGCCCTCAATTGTTTATTCTCTTGTTGCTCTGGCTTCTGTCAAGTCATTGAGTACCTTCTTTGTGGCTTTCTAGGCTATTGTTTTTTGTATTTATATATACACGAGCATCTTTGTGTTTACTTATGTTGCCTATTAATGTTGCGTTGTTGGTTAGAGAATAGTTCATAACGGGCATTTCTTTATTTACACTGTCCCGTTTTATTGTGTTGACAGTAGGGTAAGTGTGAGGATTGGTGAACCCTAAAACCTGGTTTAAACCCCCAGCGGCATGTTTTGCCACTGACCGTTCCAAGGCGGTAGCCCTATCGTCAACCCTTTTGTGTTTGTGATGTCTTATTTGGCCTTTTATTCCTCTTTAAATTTGTTCTTTGTTTCTGTGTGCGTTTTTGGTTAACTGTCTTTCTTTAATGCTGCTTTTCCTGTTCGATTTTCCCTTTGACATTAGGGGTACCGCATTGGAACGGTTAGTGGAAATATTGTGCTCCAAACCTCACTTTTACTCTGTTTAATCGCAATAGAATGGACAGTGTAAATATAAGAATCCCCTCCAGGTTATATACTCTAATAAACTAGGCAGTAGTATCAGACAATATAAGAATAACCCAAAGCTGATCATTTATATATGAACATAAAAAAATCCTACAAGGCAAGTACTTACTGACTTAGCAAAAGAGAACAAACCACAGTGTCCACAGTCTCTCCGGTCATCGCTCAATCAAAGAGGATTTACAAATACGATTTTACTATGCCATTGGTGTATGTTCAGTGAAAATATGCTTTTAAAGATAAAAATCGAAAATGCGAACAGGCATTGCTAAAAAATCGAAGATAAATCTAAGGGGAAAAACTCTTGCGCGAATTACCGGAAGTGACGTCATTGGGAAAAAACTATTTTTTGTTTACATTGAGACTGAACGCAAAACAGTATACCTTGTGTGTAAATGTGAGCGATCATGATGCTGAGTCAGAGGAAATGCCCGTGATAAAACGGTTACACAATGTGCAACCTTACGATTTTGAGCCAGAATACGTGTCTCAGGACGAAAATACATCGGATTCATCAACTGATGATGAAGTCGAACGCGGTGCAGGTGCAAATGGAGAGCTTGTAAAGACTATCGTGTCATGTCATTCGTTACGTTCAGCGGTTCATTACACTATTCACTAATCTAACAAAATAGCGTATTTATACACTTACAGCAACAACAAACAAAAAAAAAACGTAAACATTGGTTTTATCGAAATCTGACAGTAAGTCACCCGCAATACTGCAATATCTTGGTACATACACAATAACCCCGAAATGTAGTATATTCCGAATGAATGGACCTGGACTAATACCTATACATTAATACGTGCGTCAGATGTTTTGCCGATAAGTAGACATGGAACAAATATATTTATTAGATATTATTCATAATTGATAAAAAATGAATAAAAACAATAATAAATGAAACAGCATATAATTTCGGCGCCATAATTTCTATAGTATTATATATTTGCCATAAGTCGACATCAACACCAAACACTCTATGAGCGGTGTTTGCAATATGACACGCTGTCTAGTCTCCACGTGCCCCCAAATATCAATACAGACTAATCTAATATTGCGGTGCACTATTGAAGTACAGCCTAATTAGGGTACATACGTCGGTATATCACAAAATCACGCACCATTTAGGGAAACCTAGTTTTATGATATACTTTTCCTGTTTATTGCAATTACTTGAGCGGTGTAATACCGCCGAGGGCAGACGCGTATTGCACAAGACGGATATATCGCATGATATGCGAGCTCTAATTTGTCGCGCACAAAGAGAAAAAAATACTATGATTTAAATAATATAGCCAAATGGATTATGAGCACGATATAGACAGTTAGTTAGTATACTTACTCATGTATACTCATGTACGAGGGGCATCCCAGAAATATTGAGACTTTTGCTATAACATTTTTATTATCTATTCATTAAAAAAGATATTTAGCACCAATGCAGTTTCATATATTATCTTCTATTTTCGAAAGTGACAGTATTACTGATGGCACGAAACATAAGTTTTGTCGTCGCTATAGCAACCATATAATGCTGATGCGGGGAGGGTCTAAACGGTCTCTTGAGTTGCTTAAGAAATAGTGATATTACCAGTGAATATAGACGTCAAATTTGGCGTGCTTTAGTGTGTGTGTTAGACTACGTCACACGCACACGCTCAGTAAATTTTGACGTCATATCCGTTTCCGTTAGTAAACAGTCGGTAAACAATGAGTTGCAGCTAACTTAACTTAAAGATCCGAAGAAAATGACGTCAACAGATCCGCATGAAAGTCGCGCAGTAATCAAATTGTCTAGTGAACTTGGGCAGACACCTACCCAAACATTGAAACTAATTAACCGATCTTCTATGAAGTCAACTGTATCTCGTGCACTCGTGTTCAGGTGGCACAAGCGTTTTAGTGAAGGACGTGCATCGTTACAAGATGATGAAAAGAGTTGAACGTGTTTAAAGTCATTGTTGCAGTTGACGACGTCGTGACATCGCTATGACCGTCCCCGCTTCAGCATAGTACTCCTTGTACAGATGTGAATATTTTCAACATTATATGTATAATTATCATGATTCTTGGTAATCTGGTGCACAAAAGATGAAATTATATTTCTTGGGTTTTTTAATGTTGTATTCCCAACGACCTTTGAATAAGAGCAAAAGTCTCAATACTTTTGGGATGCCCCTCGTATACTTACTCCTGATATACAGATCGAAAACAGACCAAACATATCAAATTACCATAATATAAAGTATATTATTCTGTTATACATGTACCTGTTTTACTTATTGTACGAGCTAAGAGGCGTTATTGTTGTTGCTTTGCCATAAAACATTATTGAATTAATATAAAAGCTATTAATATTATTAATTTTCTGCCTTGTAATAGATATCCATGAAACAAATTATTAAATTAAAAGTTGGAAACAAATACACAGTGTTTATTTCACCGGATTCATTTAAATTTATATCTGAACGTTCTTAGCAATCTTTTAAAAAAAAGACGGCTACATACTATTAGCGCCGTCAACTCTTCACTGATTCACGTAAAGACGCATGCTTCTAATTCAACAGCTAAACATTCACGGTGTATATAAAGATCTAAGACTATACACCTTTCTTCAATTTATCATACGTATACCCGATGAGGTGCTAAGATAATTGAACATAAATTTCAATCTTACTGCATGTATGAATTTCCTCCTCAACGCCGGTCGAATAGGCGAATACAACTTGCTTGGAGACGGCAGGGTTATGCACTTCTCATTTTTTATAGTCAAATATCGTTGGTACCGCTGTTGATTTTAATCTGCATGGCCTTTTGTTCTCCAAATTCAAAGATAATGAAACCAAAGGAGGGACTTCCCACGAAGTTAACTCAAAATGTTTGCTACAAACTCGCGCGTCTTTCGTAGGTTCCCACTTTCTCGACGAGTCGGGCGATTTTCTTCGGTAACGGTCTACCCACATTTCAAATCTTAATATATTATTATCTCGATTAGGGAAACGAAAGAAACTTAGGTTATTATCTTGTCCTTCTTTATGCAAACTTTTTCACCCAGCAACAGCACACGGAATTTTTAACAAGTACCATAAAACGTAATCCTACATAGACAATACTATACAACTCAATGCGACACCGCTAATCGTTTGGTACCAATGACGTCACAGGATCCTGTGACACTTACCTGTCTTCAAAAAGGGCGAAACTCGAAGCGTGTGCGCTATGAGATAAAATTGGCTACTGTGAGAAAACGGGACAACCAATAAGTCTAAGATTTGAACAGATTGTATATTATATACGTATATTTCCGAATATATACTCAAAAGACACGCTATATTTCACCTTTAAGATAGAATATGTCAAGTTTATAACACTTTAAACAATAAATACAAAATAGTATGATAATGGGCCTTTGGAAACGGCCGAGCACGACACATACGAAATATTGCAGTCTCGGTTTAAATAACTATGCTAACTACCGCTCACGCCCTCTAGCCCCGGGCTAAGCCGGTGCTACAGGTGTAGCATCTTACATTATCTCTCATGAACTCAGTAAAATCTGATGTTTGTCTACAATCTTGTTTTGTCGTGCCCTCTATGGTTTATTCTCTTGTTGCTCTGGCTTCTGCCAAGTCATTGAGTACCTTCTTTGTGGCTTTCTATGCTTTAGTTTGTATTTAACTCCACAAGCATCTTTGTGTTTTACTATATTGCCTATTAATGTTGCCTTGTTGGTTAGAGAATAGTTCATGGCGGGGCATTCTTTATTTACTCTGTCCCGTTTTATTGGGATGCTAGTAAGGTAAGTGTGAGGTTTGGTGCACCCTAGAACCTGGTTTTAAAACCCCAGCGGGATTTTTTGCCACCGACCGTTCCACGGCGGTAGCCCTATTGTCAACCCTTTTTGTGTTTGTGTCGTCATATGCCTTTATTCTTTATTAACATTGCCATTCATGTTTATCCTTTTGCGTGTGTTGGGGTTTACAGTGTTCTGTGAAAGCTGTATTTCCTGTTCGACTTTACAATAAACTGTGAGAAGCATTAGCAAAATGATTTTATCGTATCCCAAACATATATTTTTTTAAAAATAGAAATAGAACTCACAGCACCCAGTCGAAATGGCATCGCAGTTCCGCAATGTACCACAAATTAAACCAAATGAGTAAATAACAAAAAAACAACATGCAAAGTAATTGTCAAACGATACACTTGAGAATTGTTTTAAAGATATATAAATATGCATAATTAGAAACACTCAGGATATAT
Source organism: Cyrtodaria siliqua (assembly GCA_037043455.1). Lineage (NCBI taxonomy): Eukaryota > Metazoa > Mollusca > Bivalvia > Adapedonta > Hiatellidae > Cyrtodaria > Cyrtodaria siliqua. Next base: position 17,331 of record JAWPHD010010759.1, on the reverse strand, counting down.
CCAAAATTGTACTGAACATCAGTTGCAGAGAAATAGAAAACGAATCTAGCGTACGATCAACAAAACCTGAGGGAAAAGTTCATACCCCTACCTTATTTTTAAGGGTTTCAGAAGGTGCATTTATGAAGTCCCACGAGTTAGACCAGTCATAGCACAAGAAAAAGCTAAAGAGTAGTTTCTGACTCTAGAGGTGTCAATCACAAAGCAGGAAGAGCGTTGCACTACTAAAGGGTCATTTTCTTTTCCGAAGAATTTTCTGATTAATTGTGTAAAGTGGTGAGAAAACCAGTCAGATTACTTTAATTTCCGAAGTTTATAGATCATATTTCCATAAAATATAGGCTGTAATATTCCTAGTGGCAGAAATGTTTTTAGGTTGCTGTTGTATTTCTCCAGGAGGTTTCCATTGCGGTGATATAACTTTGACAAAGATTTACATAGTTTGTGATAACGAAAGCCTTGCCGAAGTTTACGTAGTTTGTGATAACGAAAGCCTTGCCAAAGTTTACGTAGTTTGCGATAACGAAAGCCTTGCCGAAGTTTACGTAGTTTGTGATAACGAAGGCCTTGCCGAAGTTTACGTACTTTGTGATAACGAAAGCCTTGCCGAAATTTACGTAGTTTGTGATAACGAAAGCCTTGTCGAAGTTTACGTAGTTTGTGATATCGAAAGCCTTGCCGAAATTTACGTAGTTTGTGATAACGAAAGCCTTGCCGAAGTTTACGTAGTTTGTGATAACGAAAGCCTTGCCGAAGTTTACGTACTTTGTGATAACGAAAGCCTTGTCGAAGTTTACGTAGTTTGTGGTAACGAAAGCCTTGTCGAAGTTTACGTAGTTTGTGATATCGAAAGGAAGTTTACGTAGTTTGTGATAACGAAAGCCTTGCCGAAGTTTACGCAGTTTGTGATAACGAAACCCTTGCCGAAGTTTACGTAGTTTGTGATAACGAAAGCCTTGCCGAAGTTTACGTAGTTTGTGATAACGAAAGCCTTGCCGAAGTTTACGTACTTTGTGATAACGAAAGCCTTGTCGAAGTTTACGTAGTTTGTGATAACGAAAGCCTTGTCGAAGTTTACGTAGTTTGTGATATCGAAAGGAAGTTTACTTAGTTTGTGATAACGAAAGCCTTGCCGAAGTATACGCAGTTTGTGATAACGAAAGCCTTGCCAAAGTTTACGTACTTTGTGATAACGAAAGCCTTGCCGAAGTTTACGTTTACGTAGTTTGTGATAACGAAGGCCTTGCCGAAGTTTACGTACTTTGTGTTAACGAAAGCCTTGCCGAAGTTTACGTTTACGTAGTTTGTGATAACGAAAGCCTTGCCGAAGTTTACGTACTTTGTGATAACGAAAGCCTTGTCGAAGTTTACGTAGTTTGTGATAACGAAAGCCTTGTCGAAGTTTACGTAGTTTGTGATATCGAAAGGAAGTTTACGTAGTTTGTGATAACGAAAGCCTTGTCGAAGTTTACGTAGTTTGTGATAACGAAAGCCTTGCCAAAGTTTACGTACTTTGTGATAACGAAAGCCTTGCCGAAGTTTACGTTTACGTAGTTTGTGATAACGAAGGCCTTGCCGAAGTTTACGTACTTTGTGATAACGAAAGCCTTGCCGAAGTTTACGTTTACGTAGTTTGTGATAACGAAAGCCTTGCCGAAGTTTACGTACTTTGTGATAACGAAAGCCTTGTCGAAGTTTACGTAGTTTGTGATAACGAAAGCCTTGTCGAAGTTTACGTAGTTTGTGATATCGAAAGGAAGTTTACGTAGTTTGTGATAACGAAAGCCTTGTCGAAGTTTACGTAGTTTGTGATATCGAAAGGAAGTTTACGTAGTTTGTGATAACGAAAGCCTTGCCGAAGTTTACGTACTTTGTGATAACGATAGCCTTGTCGAAGTTTACGTAGTTTGTGATAACGAAAGCCTTGTCGAAGTTTACGTAGTTGTGATATCGAAAGGAAGTTTACGTAGTTTGTGATAACGAAAGCCTTGCCGAAGTTTACGCAGTTTGTGATAACGAAAGCCTTGCCGAAGTTTACGTTTACGTAGTTTGTGATAACGAAGGCCTTGCCGAAGTTTACGTTTACCTAGTTTGTGATAACGAAGGCCTTGCCAAAGTTTACGTTTACGTAGTTTGTGATAACGAAGGCCTTGCCGAAGTTTACGTTTACGTAGTTTGTGATAACGAAGGCCTTGCCGAAGTTTACGTTTACGTAGTTTGTGATAACGAAGGCCTTGCCGAAGAAGTTTATTAGTAATGATTAGATTTTGATCATTGAAGTCATTAACATCGTTACAAGCCTTAGCAAAACGAAATAGCTTGGAGATATAAACCCCGTGTGATGTAGCACGAGGTACACCCCCATCTAAATGTAGATAGTTAACGACGTCAACGTTAAAATAATCTTTCTTATCATAGATTTTAGTACGTAAGTAATCATTTGAAGTCGAGAGTCAAACGACCAATGTTGCTATAGTGTCGGAACTGTTGGGTTTATTGAGCGTGAGCTGTGATCATAAGCGCGAAGAACGGATTATCAATATTAATCTATGTCACAGGGTTATGTCTTGTTGTTAATAAGCACCTGGAACTGTATATCGACTCAGTATCGTGATCAAAAGTGTTTTATTCTGTCAAACAGAAAAAAGAAATTTCAAGCGAAGGCCTTGCCGAAGTTTACGTACTTTGTGTTAACGAAAGCCTTGCCGAAGTTTACGTTTACGTAGTTTGTGATAACGAAAGCCTTGCCGAAGTTTACGTACTTTGTGATAACGAAAGCCTTGTCGAAGTTTACGTAGTTTGTGATAACGAAAGCCTTGTCGAAGTTTACGTAGTTTGTGATACCGAAAGGAAGTTTACGTAGTTTGTGATAACGAAAGCCTTGTCGAAGTTTACGTAGTTTGTAATATCGAAAGGAAGTTTACGTAGTTTGTGATAACGAAAGCCTTGCCGAAGTATACGCAGTTTGTGATAACGAAAGCCTTGCCAAAGTTTACGTACTTTGTGATAACGAAAGCCTTGCCGAAGTTTACGTTTACGTAGTTTGTGATAACGAAGGCCTTGCCGAAGTTTACGTACTTTGTGATAACGAAAGCCTTGCCGAAGTTTACGTTTACGTAGTTTGTGATAACGAAAGCCTTGCCGAAGTTTACGTTTACGTAGTTTGTGATAACGAAAGCCTTGCCGAAGTTTACGTACTTTGTGATAACGAAAGCCTTGTCGAAGTTTACGTAGTTTGTGATAACGAAAGCCTTGTCGAAGCTTACGTAGTTTGTGATATCGAAAGGAAGTTTACGTAGTTTGTGATAACGAAAGCCTTGTCGAAGTTTACGTAGTTTGTGATATCGAAAGGAAGTTTACGTAGTTTGTGATAACGAAAGCCTTGCCGAAGTATACGCAGCTTGTGATAACGAAAGCCTTGCCAAAGAAAGTTTACGTACTTTGTGATAACGAAAGCCTTGCCGAAGTTTACGTTTACGTAGTTTGTGATAACGAAGGCCTTGCCGAAGTTTACGTACTTTGTGATAACGAAAGCCTTGCCGAAGTTTACGTTTACGTAGTTTGTGATAACGAAAGCCTTGCCGAAGTTTACGTACTTTGTGATAACGAAAGCCTTGTCGAAGTTCACGTAGTTTGTGATAACGAAAGCCTTGTCGAAGTTTACGTAGTTTGTGATATCGAAAGGAAGTTTACGTAGTTTGTGATAACGAAAGCCTTGTCGAAGTTTACGTAGTTTGTGATATCGAAAGGAAGTTTACGTAGTTTGTGATAACGAAAGCCTTGCCGAAGTTTACGTACTTTGTGATAACGATAGCCTTGTCGAAGTTTACGTAGTTTGTGATAACGAAAGCCTTGTCGAAGTTTACGTAGTTGTGATATCGAAAGGAAGTTTACGTAGTTTGTGATAACGAAAGCCTTGCCGAAGTTTACGCAGTTTGTGATAACGAAAGCCTTGCCGAAGTTTACGTTTACGTAGTTTGTGATAACGAAGGCCTTGCCGAAGTTTACGTTTACCTAGTTTGTGATAACGAAGGCCTTGCCAAAGTTTACGTTTACGTAGTTTGTGATAACGAAGGCCTTGCCGAAGTTTACGTTTACGTAGTTTGTGATAACGAAGGCCTTGCCGAAGTTTACGTTTACGTAGTTTGTGATAACGAAGGCCTTGCCGAAGAAGTTTATTAGTAATGATTAGATTTTGATCATTGAAGTCATTAACATCGTTACAAGCCTTAGCAAAACGAAATAGCTTGGAGATATAAACCCCGTGTGATGTAGCACGAGGTACACCCCCATCTAAATGTAGATAGTTAACGACGTCAACGTTAAAATAATCTTTCTTATCATAGATTTTAGTACGTAAGTAATCATTTGAAGTCGAGAGTCAAACGACCAATGTTGCTATAGTGTCGGAACTGTTGGGTTTATTGAGCGTGAGCTGTGATCATAAGCGCGAAGAACGGATTATCAATATTAATCTATGTCACAGGGTTATGTCTTGTTGTTAATAAGCACCTGGAACTGTATATCGACTCTGTATCGAGATCAAAAGTGTTTTATTCTGTCAAACAGAAAAAAGAAATTTCAAGTGAAAAAAAAGGGAAAAAAACCGGAAGACCATAACTGACACGTTCAGTTCTATCGGAAACGGAAAGCAACGTCATATTAGTCATCGGCGTAGCTATTATTAGGCAATATAGGCCCGGGGCTATACATCAGTTTGAAAAAGTTTTGGTTTCGGACATATCAGTTTCGGAAAAATGAACAGTCCAAAAATGCAATAAAAACCGAAGCCGGGGGAGGTGGGGTGTGGGGAGGGGAGCGGGGTTTAAATAAAGCTCAACATTTGTTTCTTATTTTATTTTACAATGAAGGTAATTCAACTTCGTCAAATGTTAATTCTCAAAGTCCAAAAATCTTTTTTTTTTCAAATACCACACAAGAGTTCTGTCAGATATACGCCAAAACGCACCATAACATAGCTAAAACGATGGGGAAGCATTCCCCCCCCCAGACCCCCACCCCCCCCCCAACGCCCCCCCCCCCCCCCCAAGTTTGTCGGGCCTATATATGCATTTCAGGTCAGCTACGCCCCTGTTGGTAATTTACAGTGTAAGACCTACGAGGGGTGTTCCGTTAATAATGCGACTGCTGTATTATTTCGCGGAACTCGTGCAATATTTACATGAAACTACTGCGTATCACTAGAGTGATCACTGACGCGTGTCAAAGATAAAAATCTCATTCATACATTCACTGCCTTGGTGCAATGTACATTTGCTTTATAGCGTATTCGTTACACTATATGCAAAATGACTGGCAAACGAGCAGAAATTATAATGTGCTTGAACGTAGGGACTATATTAGAGGTAGGTCATTGAGTCCTTCGGATGAGACTTTAAACCTAGGTCTGCTCGCTAAAATGCTTAGTGCAATACAGCGAGGATAAATAAACGCTTATAGGTAAGGAGGTAGGTCATTACTTGGGTTGAAGCCGAAAGACATTCACCAAGAGGTGTTTGACATTGACGGGGATGGTCAAATGTCGTATAATACTGTTAAATCCGAGCAACAGCGCTTGAAATATACTGCTCGCCCTGGTCGTCCTGTAACGTCAACGACCAAGAAAAACGTTGAAAAAATCCGTGAAATCCTGAAAACTGATGCTCGATACACAGTAAGACAATTATCTCGGACGACAAACTTGTCGTTGGCACGAGTTCATCTAATTTTGAAAAAAGCATCTGAAAGTTAAGAAAATAAATGCAAGATGGATACCGCATTCGCTGACAGAGGATCAAAAGAAGTTAAGGGTTACAACAGCGAAGAACTTCTGAAAAATTATCCGAAATACAGCAAACAATCTTTGAAAATTTAGTTACGGGTGATGAAACGTGGGTCCAGTATTATGAGCCAAAAAGAAAAGTATCTAATCGAATCTGGGCCGAGAACAATATGAAACGACCAATTAGACAAAACAAACGCGAGCTGTTAAAAAGTTTTGTATGCATTTTCTTTTCACTACCAACGGTCCCGCCATACAGACGGCGGTGCCAAAAGGCAGAACTGTCACAGGACGGTTTTATAAAAACTTCGTATTGAAACAATTGAAGAAGTACTAAAAACAGCGTCGCCCTATAACAGGTCTAAAGTATGTTCGTCTTCTGCATGACAACGCGCCCGCCCACAAAGCCCGTATTGTAACGAACGTTTTGGAGTCAGAGATGATCACCGTTCTCCCGCACCCCCCTTACTCACCAGACCTCGCCCCCTGCGACTATTTCCTCTTCCCAAGACTAAAAAATCAGTTATCTGGGTAAAGATATAACTCAAGGAATGCCCTGGGATCTGCTGTTTACCAGTGGCTTAAGGGTGTACCTGTTCATGAATACGAAAAAGGTTTTCAAAAGTGAATTGCGCGGCTCAAACTATGTGTTTCGGCTAAGGGGGAGTACTTTGAAGGAAATCGCAAAAACAATTGATCAAAAATGATTATAGTATTCTATACCAATCGCATTATTTACGGAACACCCCTCGTAACTGTTACCGTAGACGTGTTTACATGTTACGGAGTTAATGTAGACGTGTTTACATGTTACGGAGTTACTGTAGACGTATTAAAATGTTACGGATGAATGAAACATTGGAATTTCTACGGACTCGTTTTGAATGCCAAATGAAAAAGTAGTTTCTCATATTATAGCATACAAAGGAACAAACAATACAGCTGTTTGGCCATTTACAAGTAAAACAGAAAAGGAATATTAATAACTTAAAGAGCAAAACTGACAAGTTTCGTTTTACAAGGAACGATAATGGCACCTACACACTTCCTGTCCATGGCCCAATGACCTTAAACAGGAACTTCCGTTTTCCTTTATTTGAGCGGGAAAAATACCATTGAGAAAAAACCCTTAAAACGAAAACAACATTAACTACTTCAGGTAACAGCTTACACATATTGGTACATTCAATCCCGCTCACTGGTGAAATTAATGTGCAATAAAATTGTGATACATATGCATAAATAGCTTTATACATACAATATGATTATTTACAATAATGATATTCAATATAGGTAAATAACATATAGGACCTCTGAATGTATGGAATGTATTGATACAAAAAAAAATTGCGTAATGACAATGGTATATAAGAAACTTAGGGACACAGGGAAGTAGTCGGATATTAAAGTTTACCAACAACAAACTTCTTCTTCTCGGAAAAATGTCGTCCTCATCATTCACCCAAGGATAAATTATAACATAAAACACACTTTAAAAGGCATACCAATCCACAAATAGTGACTTTATTCAAAAACAATTTCACACATTTCATTGCGACTTGTTATTACAAGTTCAATACCTTCCGTTTGAAATGACACTATTTAAATACAACGCATATTCCAAAACTCAGTTTTGTAACACACTGAATATTCGAGTACATTAATAAATGGTTAGATATAGTACTATTACGCAACCTACTTACCATCTTGGTACCAAACTGGCGCTCTTCGGTAACGATCAGATCACCGAATCGTGCTCTATGACGGCCTTTATGTTGGAATCGAGATTAAACTGGTCTTCGGACACACCACTAGATTTCCTCCTGTCGACACTGACACTACTATTCAGGTGCCGAAGGTTAACTTGATGCGTAAAATCCGGGTGGATCCTCGATAACTTCTGTTGAAATCAATAAGAGTGTATCTGCAATATCACCAGACATAGTAACACTTATCACGACTGCATCTTCAAGGTTTGATCTTCTTATGAGACAAACGTCCAGATGTTTCCGCCCCGTTTCTTCAGAATGATATACACACCTGAATATATACACTCCTGAATAAACGGATTCGTCATTCGAAAAATGGAAATTAAATCGTTAGTTGTTGGGCATCGAGCTAGTGGATTACGACGGAGAATCCTTTGGGGACTCCGATTTTCTTACGAATCACATAACACTGGAATAGGATGGCGGCCAAATATGATATGGAAGGGCATAAACTCCGTAGCCTTATGACGTGTGAAATTGTAAGCAAGTACAAGCAAGGCTATAAACTACTTCTATATCTGTGTCCGGGGATCCTGAAGTGTTCCGAGCAGGTCACATAGGGCAAGTGGTTAAATTGCTCTGTCAACCTATTCCCCATACGGTAGTAGGGGATTGTTCTTGTCTGTTGAATACCAGCGATTTTGCACAGTTCTTTGACGACCTGCTGTTTTACACGTTCTCTTCACAAGTTGTTCACTTCCTTATTTTGTTACGCATGTGCAGAAATGTATTTACGTTGTCAGGAAATTGAAGATATATATATAGTCTTGGTATGTCAGTCATCAGTGAGACGAGTAAACAATAGCGCAGTAATGCGGACCGTTTTACTTGCAATTGCCGTGTTGGGCGTTGTAAAAGGACTTGCTATACCAACGCCTAACTTTAAACAAGTTCATTCGGGAGCTGTTGAAATCTCAGTGGAAGGTAATGTTTACTTTAATATGTAACAAACGTACACTCTTATATTAAACCGTTAAACTGTTTGGAATAAGAAAACAGTTGTTGCCGTCACATCAATTTACAGCAAGCAAGAGTTAGGCTTAACTCGTTTGATGGAAGGCATATGAAACGATTTTAGTCGCGTAGTTATTTGTTGCATGACATACTTACTGGCTTGGAATATTGGTTCCTTCTAAATTGTTTTTTCAGAGGTCGAGTATTCATATCAACTTTACTTTGATATATTATAAAGACTTAACGTGAGAGAAAAGCGCCATTTTCAACTAAACACGAAACAAACTGCAATTTATATACCGGGAAGTGGTATTGTTATTTTCACGATTGTATTTATTGTCTGCCTAGAGGAACTGTGTCTTAGCTGCTTGCCCGGTAACCGAAAGGTTGCGTGCTTGAGTCACGTGTTGATAAGCAATTATTAAAGAAACAAACCCGCCAAATAACTACACAATTACGCTACAAACCGTTTATCAAACTCTATCCATGTGTTCAAGTGACATAATAATGTATACGTGTCGATTAAAGGTATAAGATTATTAACGAGTTCTTAAAATTCCAGTGACTGAATATGCGTAAAATGAACTATGAGTTGGTCACTCTTAAGTCTACGCTCCAGTTTTAGGGTTTTGCCCGGTTGTTTATAGTCGTTTGTATTATCTCTATAGAGTTTGGATTCTCAAAATATGTATATATAACTCATCGTATGTAGGTTTAAATACAGTGTACACATGTACACGGTATTGTAAAATGTGGCTGTTGTTGGTGGGATTGCTACCTTAAGTTGTTGTCTGCACATCGTAGATGTTTCTCACTACAAAGACACACCGTCAGTCTTAAACTTACAATTATGGGTTAAAATGATTACCTTCATTTATTTATGTATTTCTTTACTTTAATGCTGCATTCAACTATATAAATATAAAGGGATAAATATGTAATTATATATATATTTACCAGACTTACTTAATTAATGATGTGTTGTTAGAAGTATGCAACATCTCCTTGGTTTAAACTATTTCATAAATAGTATGCAAGATTATTGCCAATAAAGTTAGAACACGAAGCGTAATGCAGCGAGTATTATCAAGAATCCGGAATGTGTGCTTGGACGATATATCTTTACCAAAATAATACATTTTTAGCTACGACTTGCATTTTCTTCCATTTGGGCTTGTGTGAATTTGTTCCTTTTATTGTAAAAAATGAGAACATCGGTCCTATAGAAATCATAGGAATCAAACACAATGACACCTTAGGTCCGAATTGCACCATAAACCAGAAATATGAACATATATAAAATATCATTGAAAAGGACAATACGTAACATAAAGAGCGGTGAAGACAGGGTTACCGACTTGGAACGGTCAGTAGGCAATACGGCCTACAGGTTATCACATGTAATCAATAAGTACACTTTTGTTTTGCAGGAGAACCAGGCATCGCGTTCAAATATGTCAAATACACCATTGGCGGCGACCAACATACAGGGTTTTTCCACTTAGCCGGTAAAATATACGCACCTTTGTTACCTGCATGTATAGTCGAATGTATTTTTTTTATATAAGTTTGTTTTTTGGACTGTAAAATGATGACACTCAAATACAGGGTTAACTGTATTGAAATATCGAATTTTGCGACAGTAAAGCAGTCGTTTAATTGTCGCAAATTTGCGACCGTTAACCGACTGATTTACAGTCTCAAAATTTAAATGTCAATCCTCGCTAACTGGTTTCTCACGCATTTCATTGTTTTTGACAGTTTTGAGTCACGTTTATGACGGTTAAACGTCACATGGCTTGATTTGTGACAGGTCACACTTCTTTAATAGTCGGAAATTTGTCATACCCTGTATTAAACGATCATTCAATTAAGTTTAGTAATATCCAGCAAACCAACGCAAATTAAATATAGTGTTCATGCATATATATCAATTATCTTTCATTTATCCTTTGTAATTATAGATAGATAGTTTATTTAAGAAATAATATGTACCTGTGTTTTATAGGTGAATAAAACACAGTTAGGAGTTCGGATGCGTAGTAATTAAATCACAAGTGCGTTAGCACGAGTGATTTAATTACTCGCATCCGAACGACTAACTGTGTTTTATTCACCGATAAAATACAGGTAGGTATTTATTATTTCGATTCTAACACAACAGTTACCCCCTTGTTTACGCTATTGTTGGGGCACTATATATTATCTCGGAGGTTAAGGTAATCAGGCTGCTATGTTTACAGGCTGTTCCATTGGGCGCCCCCGTATGCAAAGTTCTGCGTTTCAATACACTAATAGTCACGTGACAAACAATTAAGTCATTGCTTACGTCATATAGCTTGCGTTGTATTTTGCTGGATATGCAATGAGTACCTTTGCCCCCGGGTACTGGCTCTCAGGTATATGCACTTCGGCCATAGCATTTTCCAAATATATACAATTAAAGAGACAAAAGGAAACACTTTAATTAATTTCGATAATAAATTGTAATAGTCCATCTAGGGGACATAATATATAAATAGTCATTACTCATATTTGAACATTTTATTAACTTAAAATGAAAACAATATACTGACAACTACATTTTTATAACTAATGGTTTTAGACTTGAATTTATTCACGTAGGATGTAACTGTTCAGCAGTTAAAACCTGAGAGTCATAAGTGGGCCATTGTCACATATCCTGATGTACAAGGTCATGACAAGGATATTTGACCGTCAGTTAAATAGAGATCGATGATGTTGTTATTTCCTCACCAAGTGTCACAGGATGGACCCATAGTGGTTGTTTACCCCAGATAATAATCCGTAAAATTTACATTTAATTATGTTTAATTTGCAATATGAACAAATACATACATTAATTATAGTCAAGCACTTAAATATTGTATCGTGTATCGCCTCGTTCAACGACAACGTGTAAGTGTTTATTGTATTATGTTTATTGTATTATTAGGCGGGGACCCAAGCCTGAAAAAAAACGAAAACGTTTACCCGGAAAGATATACTCCTGATTTTTTAAATATTAACAGATGGGGGTCTTGTACATATGAAACCACTGTATGGACTTCTGGCATACTTTGCATTTCGTAACAGCATCGCGATTTCTACGGTAACCCATTCGTACCAAGCCAATATATGAAAATCGCTAAACAAACATTCAAAGGAAAATAAAGAAATTTGCACACGTCCTTTTAGGCAAATACAGTTCCAGTATGTGAAACCTATATGTGTATATGAAATATCAAACTACAGAATCAAGACCTGATTATGTTACACTTTACTAATTTTAACAAGAGTTATAGACCTTTTATGAATTTAGTTTTGTCCTGTGCCAGGGATAATGCGAATTTCTTGTGTTCATAATAACTGCAGTAAACGGTTTCCGATTTCCACTAAATGTTGTATGGTGTTAGGCCTTATACCTACAAGGCCTTTGACAAGTTCAATACTGAGTAAAACTGACACTTGCTTTAAAGAGTTATTACCCTTGGTTATTGAAAGAATAGGCACATTTTAGCTTGAGTACACACATTATTTTGGTAAACGGATTCCGATCTTCACATTATTTAGTGTGAGACTTTATATGAATATGAACTTTGACAAGATGACAATGAGCAGAACTGACACCTGCCTTACTGAGTTATTGCCCTTGATTAGTGCAAAAATGCAAATTTCAGCTTTCGTACACCGTACATTAAATAAATTGGTTTCGATTTTCACACAGTTTGGCGTGTAATTTTATATCAAACGGATTTCCGACAGGTTAGACGAGTATCAAGTTATTGCTCTAAATTGTCGAAAAATTCCATCGTCTGATTGTTTCCTACTTTCCTTTGAAATATCATCAATTACTGTGTAATATTCTAATTGAACAAAGAGGATATCGTCCTCTGACTAAGGAGCGTGATTGTTTTCACGATGATTGTAATAAATAGCATTTGATTTTCCATGCTTTTTGGGGTAATATTATTAAGGTCTCGGTTTTGTTTGACAATGAGAACAATTGAGGAGTGGTTTACAAAGTTATCTCCCTTGATGTTTGCAAATATTTAAATTTCAGACTGAGTACACGGCAACTACAGTAAACGAGTTCTGATTCTCACTAATATTTAGTTGAAGGGGTTTGGACAATTACACTACTTGTCACGTAGTTGTTTTCGAAGCATTTATATTCATATAAGATAATATTTTTTACACATATGGAACTACATGTAGTTAAGTATGACACTACTGTTTATAGACAAATTGTTGGAATCCGAAATGTGCAACTCTTGTTGCAGATTTGTTTTTGTTTTGTTATGTTAGAGGTTTCATTTTTAGTCTTTTACCAGATACGCTTAGGCAGATGTAATTGAAGCCTTTTATTATACCTCTTTGTATATGGATGATATATTGGACAATTACAACCCTTTCTTTTCTTTACTACATATACTTTCTTTCCAAAGAACTTCACCTCAAAAAAGCTAATATTTCTAATAGTTGCTATATCTTCTTTACTCGATTTACATCTCGCGATTGAAACTGAGAAATAATAAGCCAACTCTATGACAAGAGAGATCATTTCAATTTTGAAACTGTTAAGGGCACGACTAGACAATATTAAAGACAACAATCGAACGTTACCGTCCTTTCAGGATTTAGGTAGACGTCATCATAGGTCCACAATCTTTCCGGCGATCGCACAGTCAAGTGGAAAGCAAAGCGGTGAACTGTAAATGGGTCAACCACTAAACATGCAGTGCGTTGCAAAATAATAAGGTGACAACCTCCTTTGATAAGCCTTTTTACAGTGATCATTACCCAATCTTTACCAGGATCAACATGTGACTCTGTCAACGTCTTAGAAAATAGTCTGCGATTACGTCATAATTTGTCACATGACCATAGCTAAAATATCAAAATGGTTATCAGAAATCATCTCCGCGACCTGACACCATTAATGCCATGGGGTGGTGCTGAGTGGTAAACAATCGAACTCCGCTTACTTTGGACATTTCTGATGAATTTAGGTTAGTATTTTAATTTTAGGTAGGCTGTTTAGAGCTATGAAATTTTAGAAAGTGATGGTAAGAACAAACGATATAATGCAACCCTATGGAAAACGCAATGGTAGAGTCCATTTTGATTGTTTTAATGGCGGAGTGATATGCCAAAGAATACATTTTATTCTACCGCAGTATAATGCTGAGCAAAGAGTAGTGTTTATTCACTAAAATAGATATTGAATAAGAGCAATAAGCTTATATTTGGAAAGGTTTGCGTGACGTTTACTACATTCGTTTTCAAGAAAGTAATAACGACCACAATATATTAATCCAAAAGTTAGCATAAGCTTTAGCCCAATATTGTGTTACGTGATCTACAGCGGCAGTAAGACAGGACGTTATAACTTTTGAGATGTCTGTAGTGGTGCAGACACTAGAAATAGGAAGAAAGTGTGCTTTATTAGGCTGTTTTTGTAAATTAGGAATACCGTACATAGTTGGAAGTTTGTTTTGCTTTTCATCTACTCCAGCTTTAATAGTGCTTCACTGAGTGTTATATCCGGACAAACCTTTGCGAAGGTTTATTATCATAACCCTGATTTACTTAAAGTATTGTCAGAACACTTCTGCTACAAGGTCTGTCACAACGTGAATACTGTGTTGACTATATGTACAGACTTTTTAAGATTATTGGTCATTATCACATTCATACAATCTGTGTTAAACTTGTTAACAAACATAACAAAATAGGATATGACCCCATCATTATGCAATGCACTGCATGTTTAGATGTTGACCCATTTACAGTTCGCCACAATACTTTACAATTAATGTTGCGATGACCCGACTGATTTTGAACCCTATGATAACTTCTACTCACAGGAATTTATTACGATATATAATATAGAAGGCTAGAAAGAATATAGTTATAGTATATGTATATAGTAAAGGGCCTTCTTCTGCTCACTATCTCTATCCTTCAATACTATATATCGTAATGAATGCATGTGCTTCTACCTAAATAGGCCTAATTTTTGATTTAATATTGTCTGATCGTCATCATTCTTTTTTTGTCCTGGCTTCTGACAAGTATTTGCTTTGTGGCTTTCTGGGAATTTCTATTCATATATACATGATTATTTTGTGTTATACTTATATTGCCTACTAATTGCTATTCATACTTCCTAGTTTGTAAGGGGTTATAGCCTGGCTGGTCGAATTTTATTGGAATGAAAATAGGGTAAGAGTGAGGTATGGTGCACTCTAGAACCTGGTTTAACCCCAGCAGCCTTTATGTCACTGACCATTCCAAGGAGGTACCCATATTGTCACTGACCATTCCAAGGAAGGTACCCATATTTCAACCGTTTGAGTTTGCCATTTCGCATACTTTGCTATTTTCTATCCTTGTGATTGGTGTTTGTTTCAAATACGTGTGTTTGGTTGATTGATTGTGTTCTGTGAATGTTATATTTCCTTCTCGACTTTTATACCATAATTTGTTTCTGATTCGAAATAGGATATGGATCACATTTAGTGATACTTATAGTTTTAAACTGTAAACATGATTCTATTACACTATTTAATACATTGCGTCCCATGGATCAAGGCGATACAAACCGTAGGAAAATATTCAAGTTCATGGATGTGTTTGAAAAACGTTGACAAACTTCTTAACCAGAAGTTGCCTGTTCAATCAATCAGAACCTAGAATTGAAACTCAAGGTCACAGAAACACCAATGTTGGTTGGACAGTTAATTATCATATGTAACAAAAGTGCAAATTTCAAATAAAACATTTAGATAGTATTCAAGATGTTTTGGAGAAACTCTGTCAGACGTCATACCCAAACAATGACGTCGCTCAATCGCCTTCCAACGAAACTAGTCAATAAAAACCCCGTTATTTTTCTGATAAATACAATCAAACGTCTGTGACAAAATAGTGAACCAATTTGGAAGTTTACAATTTGATAAGACAGTAATTGCAGTTATTCTATTTTCAAGGTAAATTAAAGGTCCATAAATGTATTAAGAAATCTAAAAGCTACCATTGAACGGATTCTAAATATCTGCCAGTATGTTAATGTTATTAAGACTTCACACTAAACGATATGGTTTAAACCCTACACAATTCAAGATAGTTGTTGCAATAACCATATTTTCTAAGTAAATTAAGGGCCATACCTCTATTCCAAAATGGCAAAACAATTTGATGTATCATAAATATTATTAACATATACTGGTATCCTATTTGTATATAAAATTACCAATCAAAATGTTGTTTAATTTTCAACAAAACTTGATTAATTAACATAAACTCAACACAAAAATGTATTTTCGTAGATATTTTAGTTAAAATCCAAAATAAGATAAAGAAACCTTGCACCTAAGCTTTACCCAAAATGTGCATTTTTGTTAAGTAACTCAGGGGTCATAACTCTATTCTGAAAAGGAAAAAATCGGTCTTGCTCGTAAGAAAGTGACATCTTAACAATATAACACTCCACAGTAAAGTTGGTTTTAACCGAAAACAATTTACAGAAGTTATTAACAACGTGCATGAAAGCTTTAGCCAAAAGGTGTATGCCCGTCCCTCCCTCCACCCATCTGCCTGCCATCTTCAATCCTTAAACCGCTTTTGATTTAAAAACAAATAATTGAAAATTGCATTCGGCATAAACAGAATAATAATTAGGCGTGCATATGTCTTATTTATGTACAAAACAAAATCATATCGCTAAAATATAAACTTGTACACCTTTTTCCTTTGAATATCAATATTTTCTTATCACTTATGGGCTTCCGTAGAAAATGCGTTGGTGTTACGAAATGCAAAGAATACCATTAATCCATACAGTGGTTTCGTATAGAGTACAGTTTCTGCTATTGATATGCAAAAAATCACGAGTATATCTTTCCGGGTAAACCAAAAATGTTTTTTTTGCACGATACGTGAGGTTGGGTCCCAGCCTATATGTTGTATGCCCACGGTGTCGGAGTGACGTCACTACCTATCGTCTCCCACGCTAAGTCCGTCCGACTGAATACCACAGCCCACCATAGGCCTATGGGGATTTCGGCTGCAATAACAAATAAGTTTTAGACAAGGGTACATTCTAAACTTAACTATGTTCTTAAATAAACATCGTTATAACTATAATCAAAATTGATAATATACAAAACGTTACGAGATCTAGTGTAAAATAATCTCATTCAGATTAAATAAAAAACTGTTTTCCACGAACTAAAATATAAAACATAAATTACAGTCATCGCCGTAGCCTTTACTAATATTAAATAAAGAACAAAGTGACGTATTATCTTTGAAACCAACTAATCGTTAATAGTTATTATTTACTATAATAATTATAGGTGCCATGGCGTCCATGAAAGAGCAATGAAAGGAGAAATTTGGAAAAACACGATAAATATAAAAAATATTGCAGTCTGGGTTTGACTGAGATATGTTCATGAACGGTAGTTCAAATGCTAGCTACCGTTCACGCCCTTTAGCTCCGGGTTGAGCAGAACTCAAAATTAAAAATGTCAATAGTACGAAGTTTTGAGCCATCCGAAGAAAAAACACATGTTCTATGTGACATAAACTAGCAAATGATTTCTTCATCAATGAATTAAAAACACAAGCACATGAAACAGACATAAAATAATCCAATTACCCCATATGTTCATCCTCATCCACTACCCAACGTGTTATACTGAAAGTGTGTGTGTGTGTGCGTGTGTGTGTGTGCGTGTGTGTGTGTGCGCGTGTGCGATGTGTGCGTGTGATTCTAGGGATTATAGTCCCTTCGCCCTGATAGCCGGTACAGCTGAG
>JAWPHD010010758.1:0-90327 GCA_037043455.1 Cyrtodaria siliqua | reverse complement strand
AAATAGCAGTATAAGGACTTCACCAATTAAGAAATCAATAAAAACAATTTAAAAACAACAAAAAAGCAGCCAATGGAAATTGACGACCCTAACTAAAAAGATTAATGTATGTTTTTATTTTCTTCACCACCAAGCAATATCTTTACATCAGACCAGTGCCATAATTAAACACTATAAGTATCTTTCATGGGTAACCAGTGAAAATCGGGGATTCCATCATAACGTATAACTGTTTTTATCGAAACTGAGGCTATACTAAGGTTCTGATTGAAACTGTTACACAGAGTTGGAATTTCCCAATCTTAACTGGATACCCATGTGATTCTTTTTCTTGCATATCATTGCCATTTAACCCTTGCCATGTTGCCCATAATCAACGTGTTTTTGTTTGTTTACTTTTACACAATGATGTCATGCAATTGTTGATGTTATCGACATCATTATCGACAGAGCGTGCTCTTTTTCACCCGAGGGTAAAAAACATTTTCCAGCGTGTCTGTAAAATGCGGATATGCAAGAATATTTAATCTTAAACTGCTTAACAAAAGCACACTTGTGAAACACACACTATAAAAAAAATGTGAAACAAATCTCACAAGAAGTTTGACTGTCACTTATTTATAATTTACCTCCTTCCAAATAGTTCCTTAGCAGACTTCTGTTTCTCCGTAAGCTTGTAGTCAGATATCTGTACATCTACATCCTTGGGTTTGTCAGGGGCCTCGTGTCCACTTACTGGTGCCCCCTGCTGGAGGCCATGACCGGTAGCTTGCTGTACGAGAGAATTTACAGTTAGAAGAGAATTGAATTGAATGTTGTGTTTAGGTCATTAAGAGCTGCCCAGGAAGAGTAGAATGTAACACATGAATTCAGGAATCGCCAGAAGTGCTAGCGAAATAGGATATCCTCAAGCCCTGGGCCTGTCAAAATCTGGTTGGGGCTTGTCCCTTTTTGCCATAGTTTACTATATAATTATTTCAAGGCTTGTCAATATTAATTCAGGGTCTGCTTGTCAAAAATATTTTCCGTGAGCACTGTTAAACTCATAAGAGGCATATTAAGCTATGGGTATATTAATGATGGGTTGGTAAAATGTATGTATTTAATAGGAAAATATATTATCAAGTTTAACAAAAGTTCACAACACATAGGCTAAATCTGATATAATGCCTGTGTTGCAATTTGGTTTCACTACTCCAGGCCTGATACAGTTCTTGTTCTTTTATCTACTGGTATATTTAAATATCATGAAACTCAGAACTAAAACCTTTTCCAGTAAAAAATATAATACTGTCACATCCTGGCCACAATTTTGATCCAAATAATATCTGTAAAGCATTAATCCACATAAATGTACTTGATATGCAAATACAAGACCATCATGTTTTAGACTATGGTAATAAAAGATAAAATGCGCAATTTACATCTTAAGCCTTTCAAGTACTGCCAGAGATAATTCAGGAAAGACAAACAACTATTCAAATCCTAGTTTAGTAAATGAAATAATAAAACTATGCAAAAACAGCCGAATGCTTTCTTAATATTTGGTTTTATTGGACAACAAATTACCCTTGAGAACCACTGAGATCTGGCAGGGATAGTTCTACTGTCCTGTATTTTGAGGTCATCATCATCATCTAGATGCTGTCTAGAAAGGGCTGGAGGTATGAGATTGCTGTCGTCTGCAAAACAAAAAGGATAAAATTATAACAGAAAGTGCAAGTATAACCAGTCTGTCACCTGTATTTTTACGTAACAAATTACATGTTACCACTCCATATATTACAGTAAATGCACTTATTGTTCGGGGTGCTTGTTTTAACCGATGGTTTTTCAGCATGTACATGAGAAGTTTTAGTAAGATGTACATAAATTATATATTATTCAAACTGGAATTTTTAGTGGTAATTAAAAATATATTAGTTTTGAAAATGGGTTGACAAGTAAATATGTTACAGCCAAAATGATTTTTTGATACGACTTTTTCCCATGTAAATTCCTTGTTGCTGGGACAGCAGAAAATTAAGAAATCTCAAATAATTTAAGTTAGCCTTCATATTTTGCTACAAAACTTTCAGGGTGTCTTAATTTACATTTATCTATCACATTAAAACCAGGATACAAATTCTAGAAAAAATATATTTGCAAATTTTTGATGCCGCACAATTTTGCATTGAAAATACCCTATCAAAAGCAACTTTCACCTGTGATATCTTTATTCCTCAACCAATTTTGAAAAGTACCGGTAAGGTATTTTTATTTACCACTGGAAGTGTCTGTTTCACTGATATACATATACTGAACCAAACAGCTAACACACCAGTAGACAATACCTTTAATGTATGAACTTATTATATGCCGACTGGTACCGTTGGAAACAGGTGATTTGAATAAAAAAATTAAATTTACAGTCGTTATTGACAAGATGTTTTGTCTCGTTCAGAATGAAATTTGTTTTGATTTGTTGATTGTTATTATTGAGATATTAAAGATATTGTCTACTGGTGCGTTAGCTGTTTGGATCAGTATTTATATATTTTTAGGTACTAGTTGAAGTTTGTCTGAAAAGTCCAAAAACGCTTTGGCTGAAACGGAGCCGGATGAAACAAGTGCCCCGAGCAACAGTATGGTACTACCAGAATATAATTACAAATGGTTGATTGAACTGAATCTTTGTTTAACAGCCCATCAACATACATGTATTGTTTAGTTTATTTTGAGCCATTACAGAGAGAGGGAAGGAAACATATGAGTCCAGTTATCATATCATTTTAATACTATAAAATAGATTCCTATGGTTCTTTAAGAGCCTCGAAGGATGGACTCCAATACCTGGGACCGTCCAATTTACATCTTCAACAGACAAGACAAAGGAAAGTCTCTCGCCTAAGGACACACCAAATAACCGAATGACACCAGTGAGGGTGAACCATTGATCTCTACATTCAGAGTCAAACAAGCTAGAAATAGATGATACAATGTTTGTTTGGTGTTTAACGTCATTTTCAGGCACATTTTAGGCTATATATGACCGTCGATTTTTTTCCGTGGTGGAGGCAGACCACCCACTTATTCCTGGGTAGAACCGGTACGGTATACCTCCAGCCATCCAAATGTGGAGGACTGAAGTCAGCAAAATACTTAAACCAAAATTAAGCAAATGAGTTCAAAAATAGCAGTATAAGGACTTCACCAATTAAGAAATCAATCAAAACAATTTAAAAACAACAAAGTGCACTTTACACTTTACCATTAAAACAATGTATAGCGTTTTACTGGTTTACTTCAGTTTAACTGAATGGCATCATCAGACCGGATGACTTTTGTTATGTCTATTCAGCCATACCATGAGCAATAAGTCTAAAAGCAAATCATGAGCTCTTTACTCTAGATCTGTACATCAAAGAAGAAAAAGAAATTATAGTGGAACCTTTCTTTCAATATTTCTTCTTTCTTTCATAGAAGTGTTTATCTATAAATTACAGTATCAGAATGTAATAACACATTTCTTTATTTCAATTATCCACTAGAGTAGTGGTATAAAACATCAATGTCACGAATGTGAGGCACCCTATTTTACCCCATATATATATATATATATATATATATATATATATATATCATTAAGATCTATCTAGTTTTTGCAAGGTAACTACACGTCTAAAAGATCAAAACTTAAACAATAATCTATACCAAGATTCCTCTCTTTGTCATTCCGAGGTAGACCCTTATCATCCCTGAGTTTGTGTCCTGCACTGTGGAAGGTCACCGTTGGTGTCGTTGTCTTGGTTACCACAACATCACTGATGCTGGATGCAGGGGATAGTGACATCTTGGCAGATACTGTTACTATCCTTTCAGGGACTGTAAAAATCTCCGGCTGACTGCTGCCTCTACTTGTGTCATAGGCTAAATATAGAAGGTATAACAATAATCAAACACAATTACTGTAAATACTTTTATATCAAGTTATACCATTTTGTTCTTATTTTCAATTAAAATTTGTTAACAAATTAATCATAAATTATGCCGCACAATCGGTTTTCATTTTAAACATGACAAAGGGCTATTATGAATATACATATAGGAATCAGGGGACCACGCCCTACGCTTAAAGTAGATATCCCTCCAACAACAGCCACATTTTACAACATATGTACACCGTTTCTAACCCTACTGACGACGAGGTATATAACTTACATATTTTGAGAATCGAAACTCTTTAAACACAATATAAATGGCTTTAATCAGACGGACCAAACGGCAAAACTAGAGCATCAAATTAAGAGTTACCAACTACTAATTCATTTTACGCATATTCAATCTCGGGGATTTTTATGTATGTACTCTAAACTTTTAATCAGCACATACAGGTATACATTATTTTATGACCTGAACACCTAGACAGGATTTGGATAAATAATTTATGTAAGGTAATTTTGCTGTTTTTTGGCGGGTTAGTGCCTTTAATATCAAATAGATTAAAGTAGTAGGAGTATCGACTCTTACACAATGGACTGGCGGATTTATCTCCCCATCCGACGGACAAAGCTAGGGAAAGTATTTAGCCCAAGGAAACCCAGGTTATGAAAACAAATAATTTGACAAAAAATATGACCTTTTACTACACTCTCCACCCCAACCCCTCCTCCAAATTTAATGTATTCATGGGTATATACAGCAACATTTTTAAAAATCTTTTATAAAGCTTTTCGAACAGCTTGGTTTATTACAAGATATCTCTCAAAATTGTCAAAATAATTTCATTAACCCTATTAATATAAGAAAATAAACATTATGTCTTCTTTATTTATTTAGTGAAGAATCAAGACAACTATCAATTAATAACTTACATTAATAGAGCGTAATATAAATAATAGTAGATATATACACATTATTGACCATTCAGGTCACTTTTTTATCACCAGTTAGTGTTTATCACCAGTTAGTGTGCTCAGCATCTTGCTATTGAATTATTATTCTTAATATTTAAATAAAATTGTTATTAGGCAAAGGATGTTTGTTTGTTTGTATGGTGTTTTACGTCATTTTCAACACATGTAAGGTTATATATGACGGTTGATTGTTTGTGGTGGAGGCATACCACACACTTTTCCTGGGTAGAACCAGTATTGTACGCCTCCCGCCATCCGTAAGGCAAAAGATGTAAAATAATTTTTAAAAAAAATGTAGCTTACAAGCATACTCTGTAATACAGATTTACCTGAAATAAAAGAGCAAACTAACTAGGTGGTTCAAAACTTGTTTACAGGGTATAGAGAGTGATAATAGCCTACCATGAGTTGTAACGATTTCTACGCTCTCTTCAAGCTCCTGTAGCAAATTCTTCTTTTCCGGTATTGCTGTGGGGTAGGCATTGCCTCCAACCTTCGGGTGGGACTTCTGTGGCGTGTGTCTCTCGACAAAGTACTTCGGCGTACTCCTTACTTGACTAATGGGTTCTGATACATGACTACTTGAAACTGCATTTGTCTTTATCACATTCACAGTTGAAACACCATTGTCTTCTTTACTGTTATTATTTGTGTTTCCATTAGTTTTGAGTTTGTTTTTATTCACCATATTCACATCTTCGAATGGTCTTTCTGCAGATTTTCTTACTTTTTCAACCTTAAATTGATCATTATCTACACCCCTAGGAAAACTTTTCACACCGTTTTTAGCTTTATTAGTATCCATATTCGATCTCTGCTGGCTGTCCTTGGTGGAAATCTTCCTCTCGACTTTACCATTTGTACTGCTGTGTTGGGATCCACCTGAGTTACTGCTCGATTTACCATTCACGCCAAACAAGGCTGAAGGTACTTTACCATCACTTGATACAGAATCTCTCGGACTTTCTTCTTCGAATGGTGATTTAATTTCCCTTAAATGCTTTTTCGATATTTTCACTTTCTGGGGACCAGAAGAGTTGAAGTTCTCTGCACCGTATGAAGTTTTTGAACACTTTGAAGTTATGCTAGAATTACCATTCAGACCATTGCCGTTCACGCTTCTCTCGCTTTTATCCAGAGTGGAACGAATTAGTATGTCGCTAGCTGTCGTGCTCTCGTCAGAGCTGCGTTCATGCAAACTGCCGTTAGCAGGAGATAAACCATGAGTTATTGCCCTTGGTTTACTCTTTTCTTCACTGATGGTATGAGTTTTGCTAACGACTCCGCTGTCGTAGCTTGTATCCTTTTCTATAGGTATGGGCTGAAATGTAGATATGAGTATTTTAATTGAACTAATAAAGTCTGTGTACCCATATTAACTAATTTACATGACCAGCATATCTTAGTATCTAGTATCTGAACATTTATAATTCTGTATGTTCACAAATGGATGTTATCTTCATTTAAGGTAATTCAAGCTGTTGGGAAGTATTGAACAATTTTACAAATTGATGTACATTGTCATAGTATTCTATATCAGGATCTTTATTGGCTAAGTCTCGACTTAGTTGCCCGATAAACTGCATATCAAAAGGCACTGACATTTCTGAGCCAGTGTTCTCCCCAGGAATTTCTCAAGGCATGTCATTTTTATCAGAGAAAATATGCCTCAGAGTAAATCCTTGTAGCAGACCCCTATATGTATGGGTAGTTTGTCAGAAAGACACTTGATCCATATAAGAAATAGGCTAGTGATTCTATATATATATTGTGTTTTAAACTTATTTAAGCTAAACAAAAAAGAAATAATTACAATGTATAATATGTCTTTTCAAAATTAAGGCATGTTGCAAAGCATTTTGGCTGTGAAGGCATGTTAAATGCGACATGCCTTAAAAGCCTGGGGAGAACACTGTGCTCCCTGAAAATTACTGAATTACTACATTATTGGTTATTTTTCTGCCATGCAATGCTTCTTTTCTTTCATTTTGAATGCACATATCTGTAAAAATCTAGAAATGTGCCAGTGGACACAAATGCTGTATATGCACAACTACTCTTCATACCAAATATCGCCAAAATCTGTTGAGAAATTCAAAGAGGAGTAGTCCGAAAAAGAAATTGTGGCATACATGTACCTACAAAAGGAGTCCAGACAGACAAAGGCAACACTATATGCACAGGGTCTTCCACAGAAATTTTTTAAGGGATAGGGAAAATTAAATTTGAATGTCACAGGGTGGGTGAGAGGGAGTTACCCTTTGGGTGACCAATATTTTTTACAGATCATGATTTATTTAGATGCCATTTGAAGTATATTTCAACTGTAAATGAAAGTATTTTTAAGAAGTATAGCCTACAAGAAGCTATTTATAGACAGGTACAATGCATTTTGGAGATGTTTTGGTGTTTTTAAGGGATAGTGCACAGAGATCCAAGGATATAGGGTTAATTAAGGAGTAGGAGGAACTTAGGTTTTAGAATTAAGGGTTAGGGGGAATATGCTCTTACATGTAAATGGCCTGTGGAAGACCCTGATGCACCTCCACGCCAACTATATACATGTACATCATACATATCTCCACCAAAGAAAATGAATACAATAATTGTAAATTACTATACAATAACTGTTCTACCTGTGACACCCTATAATCTCCGTTATCTTCTCTGGACTGACCACTCCGTTGTGACCTTTGAGAAAGGCCACTCTGAACTGATTTTTCGGACTGACCGCTGTGATGAGACTTCACAGACTTTTCACTATGACGTGATCTTGCTGAGTGACCACTCTGACCAGACTGCACAGAATGAGCACTGTGTGCAGACCTCACTGACTGGTCGCTGTGCGTCGACTGTGCTAGCGGGTCACTAGTGTGTGACTTTTTTGAGCCGTGACTGCTGGTGGACTTGTTTAAGGCTTTTACCGCAGCATCTGTGATACTGAGCAGCTCCAGCATACTCTTCTGGCCACCTGAACCTTTACTATCCTGGGACGTATTCCCTGAAACACACATACAAAAAACATGCAAGTTACAGAATATAAACTTTTTTAAATGATACAGTACAGTGCAGTGTTTCATCTAAAAATGTGTTTCTATGAGTCAATTTATCTGAAAAAAATCACTGAGTCAATCTACAGATCTATGCAAATTAATACCTAAAATTACTAATTAATTTTTAGCAACCTTGACATAAGACTGACATGCATAACAATAAGAGGATTCTTTTTCAACTGATGGCATTCTGGCAATGCTGGCATGAATATAAGTTATAACTGGAGTTAACTTCCCCCAAAAAGCTACATACATGTATAAATGTCACCATGACCTTGAACATTTACCAATTTGTGCCGAAATGAAAACGGATCGTCTTTTGAAGTTCTCAGGGCTGTCTTTCTACCATGGGGGAATGGGTCCGGGTCCCTCAGAGGGGGGAATTTTCGCGTCAATTTCAGTAAAAGGGGGAATTTTGCATGAAAGTTCAAACATCCATAACACATTATGATATCATCAATATAAAATGAAATCATGCTGATTAAATAGATATATAACACTAAATAGACAAATAAAGCAAGGACTTAAGCATACAATAACACAATTTTATTGTTGTTTATGCCAACCAATATACATTTAACAATAAATGGGTTCAAAACAGACTTGAAAATTATGTATGTTGACTAGCTGTAAGAGTTAGACTATGTTCAAAAAGTACCAATGACAGTTATGTCATTTACTTTGTTCTACTTTCTTCAACACAAGCACAATTAACACTTAGTTCTCTTAAAATTCTAGCCTTCTGTCTTTCAATTTTTATCTCTACTGATCAGAGACCGTGGTGCGGCGTCCGTCCGTCTGTCCGTTAACTTTTATTTGTAGCGACTACTCCTATGAAACTACTGGATGGATATTCATAAAACTTTACAGAAATGTTGCCCATGAAGTCTAGTTGATCCTAGCAAAAATTCATGTTGATGTGAAATCCAAGATGGCCGCCAAAGCTAAAAATAGATTTTTTTCTGTCCGTCCGTCCGTTAACTTTTATTTGTAGCGACTACTCCTCTGAAACTACTGGATGGATATTCATAAAACTTTACAGAAATGTTGCCCATGAAGTCTAGTTGATCCTAGCAAAAATTCATGTTGATGTGAAATCCAAGATGGCCACCAAAGCTAAAAATAGATTTTTTAAATTCAAGTTTGTAGCGACTACTTCTTGAAAACTATAAGTGATATTGATATGGGACTTTTTCTAAAATGATCAGCATGACATGATGTTGGTCCTTGTCGAAAATCGTTTTGATTTGACGTTAAACATGGCTGCCAGCGGCCATCTTTGTTTACATAGAGTTATATAATGAAAACTTGTAGCGACTACTCCTCTGAAACTACTTGACGGATTTTCATGAAACTTCACAGGAATGTTGCTCTTGATGTCTTAATGATCTTAGCAAAATTTCAGGTCGGCCGGAAATTCAAGATGGCCGCCACGGCTAAAAATAAATTTTCAAAATACAAGTTTGTAGCGACTACTTCTTGAAAACTATAAGTGATATTGATATGAGACTTTTTCTTAAATGATCAGCATGACATGATGGTTATCCGAGTCGAACATTATTTTGATTCGACATTAAACATTGCTGCCAGTGGCCATCTTTGTTTACATAGAGTTATATAATGAAAACTTGTAGCGACTACTCCTCTGAAACTACTTGACAGATTTTCATGAAACTTCACAGAAATGTTGCTCTTGATGTCTTATTGATCCTAGCAAAATTTCAGGTCGGCTGGAAATTCAAGATGGCCGCCATGGCTAAAAATAGATTTTCAAAATGCAAGTTTGTAGCGACTACTTCTTGAAAACTATAAGTGATATTGATATGGGACTTTTATAAGATGATCAGCATTACATGATGTTGGTCCTTGTCAAAAATCGTTTTGATTAGATGTAAACATGGCTGTCAGCGGCCATCTTTGTTTACATAGAATTATATAATGAAAACTTGTAGCGCCCTACTCCTCTGAAACTTCTTGACGGATTTTCATGAACTTCACAGGAATGTTGCTCTTGATGTCTAATTGATCCTAGCAAAATATCATGGTCGGCCGGAAATTCAAGATGGCCGCCACGGCTAAAAATAATTTTTCAAAAAACAAGTTTGTAGCGACTACTTCCTGAAATCAAAATCAATCAGTAGAGCTTCAAGGTCATTGACCTCTTGTTTTATTTTTTTTTCTTTATTTACTTATTTTTTTTTTTTCCTTTTTTTTTTTCAAGGGGGGAATTTTGACACTGAGGTGGGGGAAAAAAAGATACTTTTCAGGTGGGGGACTGGGGCCGAATAACGGCCCCAAAAACAGCCAAAAGACAGCCCTGGTTCTCAAAATGGATAATGATCATGTAAAGTTTAAATGTGGCAGGTTACTTGAATAGAACTGGTTATCATTCAAAAACAGCTATAGAAAAGAGTACCGGTATATTGGAAAATGGTCAAGTAATGTTTAAATATGGTTGCCAATGAATAAAACTGTCCCCAGAATTATCATCCAGAAACAAATATCATGACGGACGGACAAACAGAGCAATTACTAATCTATAGACAGCTGATTAGAGGGGTCAGCATTTTCGAAACAGGGGCTGTAATGAAACACTTAGCGATGCACATGTTTCTTGTCTTATACTTTAGTTTACTTACCAGATCCATGCTGTGCTTCTTCCAAGGAAGCCATTGTTTTCTGAAATACAAATTTAAAATTTAAATAAATGTTCAGGACAAGAATAATACGAGCATTGTAAACATTACTACTCCCACTGATTGTGGCGTCTTCGCACAGGTAATATGTCCAGTTCTACAACATGGGTTACTCAGGAATCAGGGTCTTTTGGCCTAAACTGGGGGGAAAATCCATGAATGGGGAATGAATTTTCCAGAGGTAAGTTTAAAAAATAGTGAAAACTGTATGATTTTAAAAAGATTTGGGTGGGGAAGGTGCCTTATACAGGCCGCTGCAAAGAAGGGGAAAAGCCCTGGAATACATAAGAGATTCCACATGACACTGAATTGTAAGTGCATTAAGTACAACAATCACAAATAAGACATAATAGCTGCAGTCACCCGAACATTTAGATAAAGCAAACACTTTGATTGGGGTAAGAATAACCACATGATCAATTCAATTGGGCGAGAGGGGAGTGGCCATTGTTATGCCCATCATAATTATATGATTGACTGACACTGATTAGGCTTCCTGTGGTGACATTGTTGATTGCTACTGAAAGTTGTTTGATATTATTAATAATTGCTTGCGGTACTGTAGAGAAAACAGCAGGTGTATTGCACATGTACAATTATTTGGTCTAGATAGGAAACGTCCAGCAGGGCAAGTGCGGTCAACAAGATTTGCGATGGACACTTTCCGGGGCTAATCTTCGAGCAACCGTATTGTCAGAACCCCGGATAGATAAATAGAATCTCACATTCTTGCCTACTCAATCATTGGATAACTCACTATGATGCTCCGCAGATCTGGGCATAATACAACTGTATCCAAATTATTCAATAAATTAATTTATAAACACCACTATTAAAGATCCTCTAAATCTCTATTATACATCATATGAGTCGCCCAACTTTGTAGGCAAATTAAATATAATTTAAAACTGAAGAATGCATACAATATTGAACGATTTATCAACAAAATACTCACCTTGGAAACTACAAAACCATTGTGTGTATGATATTATCAAGGCTATGAGAAGCAAAAAACGGTTTTGAAAACAATAACTTTTAACAGCCCGCCGCCATGTCTAAACAAATTCCCATCGCGAAGACGTTTTTGTTACAGCTATTCTGATTGGTCACTTCTGGGTATTTCCATGATATGTCGTAAATCTATTTCTTTTAATATAAACAGTGAAGGCGGGTGGTGCATTTGTATTGACAAGCTGATCAAAATATTGTAAAACTGCTATTATGTATTAATTTTAGATGGACAGTTTTTACTTTTTGATTTAACGACAACAAAATTGACCAATCGCAACAAGCGTATTATATTGAACAAATCGACCAGTTTACGATAACGTTCGCCCAGACTTGCCAAACACATGTGTTGAATGTCAACAAAAACATCGGTGAAAACATTGTATACACACACTGATCAAGTGCATATTTTCAAACAAGGTAAAATAGTTGATATATTTAAGTGAGACACACTCCTTGCTGATGATTTGCATAAAATTGCCATTTGCTTGATTGTCAAACCTTCATGACTTTTTACATTTTTTGAGTGAAATTAACACTGAATGACCTTTGGCTGAGTTTGATTTATTTATCATAATATGAAATAGGCACTACCTATGTAACAGGCAAAGCAATTTGATAGCATGTACAATTTTTACCCATCTCTATTTTAAGGGTCAGAACTAACTTACTATAAATTTGATCAGATCTTAATCTTAAAGTCAGGAAATAGTTATAGAAAGATCTTTGCACAAATATGTAAATAAAGATATTTGTAAGGCCTAATAAAATAATACCCTTGTTTACTGCAACAATAAGTAGTGGGTAGGAAGGTCAGCTTTTTGTTTTATTTTGTATCTGAAATGACTTTAAACTTGAGGACTTTATTTGATCTTTTCCTTTACACAGAAAATAAGCGCAAGCGTTTCTGGTGCAGTTTTTGTGTGAGTCAGTGTATTTCAATTTTCGGGGGCTAACAAACTGAAAAGTTTTCGGAAAAAATAGTCTCGTTTTATTCTCATAAAAGATGTCAGCAGCGTTTTAAAGGAGATGGTCCGGTCACGGTGAACACCTGTTTATTTGTAATCCGAGCCTTCTCTGACCGAACCACTGTAGATAATCTCAAAGAATCTAGCAACATGTTTATTATTTATTCTAGCATGTCCAATGGAATGTAAGTGTATACATAAAATTGAAATATATATAAATACCCATCAAAATACATAGGACGTTTTTTCTATGTTTAATGAATGAGACTCATAGGTAGTGGTAGGTAGGTAGTCGAGGCCATTTAACTCTTTTTCGCAGCGGTCCGTATAAAGCCACTTCCCTACCCTAATTACTTAACTCTGAAAATGTCATTTCTCAGTCATGGATCTTTCCCACATTCTAGGCCAAAATGCCCCTTTCCAGACCTCAGGGCTTTTTTAACCTATTTAACAAGGGCTGAAATGCGGCCTCTTCCCAATTGCAAAAACCTCTATTTTTTCCCAATTTTGGGGTAAAAAATTCCCATTAAAAAAAATATATATGTGTATTTTTTTTTTGGTAATTGACATACTTTACATAGTTTGTATGTTAAAATAACTCAGTTCTAAAACCTAATCAATATTTTACCTAAAACTGCATTTTAATGAAATTTCCCCTTAAAAAAACATTTCCCAAAACAACGAAAATCACGCTATTTTTTTCCCAATTTGGACAGTCTCGTGCTTATTTTCCCCAAATTCAGCAGGCCTAGGCCTTTTCCCAGTTTCCTTGGAAAAAAACACCTTGACCTAGTAAAAGGCTTTGGTGGTGTTGAGGAGGGGGAGGGGCAAGTTTTTTTTCATCTCTTTAACTGTTATTAGTGAAATTTATTTTTGTTATCTGTTTAGTGTTATTGAGAATATTTAATTAATCTTTGTTACCTGTTATCAAATTCTTACTCCAGTCCCCATCCATTACATACACAATTAATCATTCATTGTATCAAAGTACTTTGGCCGTTATCTAGTCAGTGCCTGTGTCATATTAAAACATTATTGTTACATTTTTAACTTGTTTCAGCCAAAGGTTATGAAAAACTTAACTGTTTATGGTTAACGCTTTGACTGATAAAGTAGATAGTCTGTGCAACGACTCTGAACACATTTTTCAGCAAGGTTTCTAAAGACATAACAAGATGTCTGCTTAAACACCACTGTAAACCTGTATTGTCATAATTATATCCATGCATAAACCTTACCACTGATAACGACGATTAACATACAGATTTAGGCACCTTTTGAAATGACATATTTTGGTATTTTTTTCTTGAACCCAATGTTTTTCTCTAAATATCTCGGCAGACATGAGATTGCTGTCCTATATGATAATGAAATAGCTCTGCTCATCTCGGATTTTAGAACTGGTCTGCCACTAAACTGAGGTGTAAAACATGATAATGATCTTTACCCTAAACCCAAACTTTGCCCCAACCCTACTAACTTCACTTTAATATGCTAACCCCAACCATTCCCTTAAAACCTTTCCATAAACTTACCATAAACCACAAAAAAGCAAGCATAGTGGCTCAGATAACCAGTCAAAAGGTGGGAGGAGCTAAGTTTCCATATACGGCAATCTCAGACACTACTTGAATGTTATACATGTACTCAAAAGTGTGGTATTAACTGGCAGATGCAGATGGAGAACACATTGTTGCCTAGTGGATTATGTCTTTGTGTTTGGGTGTGTGTATGGCAGTGGGTTGGGTGGGGGGAGTGGTCAAGATTCTAAATCAACCCACAATTGGTCTAGCAACAAGTTTGCTAGTCATGAAGTCATTAAACACAAATGTTGCGAGTTCAAGATACCAGACTCCAGCCACCCAGATAGAATAATTTGCTTGTTACCTTGACACTGTATAAATGCTTTATGTGTCAGAATAATGACTGAGGACATTAACAGGTCAGTCCATGTGTTGAAGTTTTGTCCTCAACCTCAAGGCATGCCAAAGAACTTGTTCCATACAATTAACATGGCGCCAGTACTTAGATATCTCCGCCCTATTGTTGATGTCAGAGTATATTGACAATAGGTTATATTATAATACAGTTGCACATGCTTTATTATACTGTTGCACGTGCTATTGTTTGTCGGAGGTATATTATTGGTTTGATTGGTTAAAATGGATAAATGATTGACAACTGGTGACATGTTTATTGAGTAATGAGCTGCCCTGTATTCTCTTCCTCTTTGTGACACAGTGGATATGACTTGAATCAAAACATGGAGATCACTACCTATTGCACTATGGTAATTTACGTTAAAGGGACACATGACACTCTTGAGTTGTATTCAAGCATTAATTGCACCTCAATTTAGTTATCCTGTGTCATTTTGGCTTTAAAACTGCTTGCATATAATTATTAAAATTAAAAAAATGAGATTTCAATTTTCTTCACTTTTTTACCAAATTTTTAAATATATTACTGGTGCAATATTATAAAAAGTTAGTAATATGTAAAAACAATTTGCTTAGATCTATTCTAAGACTTAATATTATTGATTGAACAAATGCAAGTCAAGAGAAAAACTAACGGGAGCCGCGAGTTTTTACAAAATCAAGATTGCATTGTGTCCCTTTAAAGTCACTAACCCGCCAAATAACGGCAAAATTACACAGTTATTTATCCAAACCCTAACCAGGTGTTCAGGTCATAAAATAATCTATATGTGCCGATTAAAAGTATAGGTTTTAAAAAATTCCCGAGACTGAATATGCGTAAAATGAATTATGAGTTGGTAACTCTTAATTCGATGCTCCAGTTTTGGAGTTTGGCCTGTCTGGTTAAAGGTGTTTATATTGTGTCTATTATAGAGTTTGAATTTTCAAAATTTGTAAGTTATATATATGCCTCATTGACAGTAGGTTTAAAAATGGTGTACACATGTTGTAAAATGTTGCTGTTGTTGTGGGGATAGCTACTTTATATTTTAAATTCAAGAAAATGATTAAATCCATTACTTCAAAACCAAAAGTCATATAGCCTTCAAACTTCAAACACTTATATCTACATGCCAGGAATAGGTTCTGACCATCATTAGGTCAGTATCAATGACCTTGACCTAGTTCATTTAGTCCATTTTTCACATTTACACCATACAGACATACACAACATGACAGCGACATGGCGATATGTTCAACAAAATTCATTGTGTAGTTTAAATGATACATGTCATTGGAAATTATAAAATGTCCTCTGTTTTCAGAATCATGGCAGGAATGCAGCTACCGACTCAAACTCAGATGGAGGACAATGTCAGACAGGTAATGACTGAATTAATAGTCCGGGATATCTTTTTATTATACCATTACCATATTAATATTTAGCTTAAAAAAACTTTTACTGGTGATGATTGATTGAGCATCCATTTAATGATAACAGTCATATCAATGACAAAACTTGCTATATTGAAACATAGGGTGCACTTCAGAAAATCATAAGACAGCTTTGAAACATCTGTCAGATTTAAATACAAAACTATGTTACTGACAGAAATGAAATGGAGTTTAACGTACCGTCTACGGTTAACACAGTATATTAGGTTATAAATATTGGGAGAGCCACCTCAGATGGAGACCTTTTCCAAGTGCGTGTAAGTAAATCACCAGAAGTCCTGACAGATCCCAGAACACACCAGTCAAATATGCTCATACCCTTTCATTTCTGTTACGTGTGAACCTTTATGAATGAGCGTATACCGATAGTCAGCGATTCCGGAAATCTATTAAAAAAATAATAAACTTATCTATTTTACATCGATTATAAAACAAGCTACACAGCTAATACAAATCACTCTGGATGGTGCGGATGACAACTTGATTGAAAAAATGGGGGCATCTGGAGGAAACCCACATGTCCGAAAATCTAATGAAACTGCACTTGAAACAAACTAACAGAGGTCCTTGTTGGAATAATTGAATTACTGGCTTATCAACACATTATACTACTATAGGCTATTTAGAGCTGTTCCAGAGAAAGAGGAAGGCTACATAGGAAGTCCGGTAACCTGCCCTACTCTTAGTAACAAATATATTCCTATGGTTCTTTAACATGCTCGGAAGATAATCTCCAATACAAGGACCATCTGATATAGGTTCCTGTCCGGTAGGCGAGGTTAGGGCAACTTGTCTTGCCCAAGAACACACTGATGAAAATAATTGGCACCAGTGGGACTTGAACCAGGGTCGTCAGGTTTCAAGTCTACCATGCTATCCTGGTCCTCCACTGGGCCAGAAATAGAAAACTATTGGCTTATATTAGTGATAAGTGATGCGCCACAAGTGTTATTTATATAAGCATGTATTTTACATTGTAGTTAAATTTGCCTTTACGTTCATACTATATGTGGCAAATAAAAATATCTTCTTTTATCTTCTTCTCCAGTTTCGTGAGTTTATGAACCAGTACAACAAACTGACGGAGATGTGTTTTAACGACTGTGCAACAGATTTCACGACAAGAAATGTTCTTAATTCAGAAGTAAGTATTGATAACTAATACAGAATACCATAACGAGCAATCAGCTTTATATGAAACATTTCAATAATATAAAAGTAGTTTGCACATACCTACATTTATTTTGTTTGACGTCATTTAAGACTCAGAATTTAATTCTAAGCTATTTATTTCTAAAGACTTTATCGCTTCGTTATATACGTTACCTGTGTTACATTGTTTATGTCACAATAGCAAAAAATTTACATACAGTGTACCAGTGGCCTAGAATGGTTAACGTCGTTGCGTTGTAAACCTTTGCCTCTCACTGCAGCGGGTTCAAATCCTAAAGGGAGCTCGACTTGTAAGTGAAGAAGTGTCGATTCTTGCGGATGGGGGCAGGTGTACAGTAAACCCGCAGCGGTGAAAAGCGAGGTTTCAAACTCAGAGTCTTTACTATTCAAAACACGTTTTTGAGTTTATCTTATTTAAAATCTTACACATATCATTCCTACCTTTAAAGTAGCTATCCCGCCAACAACAGCCAAATTTTACAACATATGTACACCGTTTCTTAACCAACTGATGACGATGTATATATATAATTTACCTATTTCGAGAATCCAAACTCTATAGACACTACATAAACCGCTAAAACCAGCCAGGCCAACTCCCAAAACTGGACCGAGTTACCAACTCACAATTAATTTTACTTTAAAAACCCTTGAATAAACCTTTACTTTTAATTGGCACATATACATTATTATATGACCTGAACACCTAGCTAGAGTTTTGATACACGGTTTTGTAGTGCAATTGTTGCCATTATTTGGAGGGATCGTTTCTTTAATGTGTTTATAACTGCGAGAAGAAGCACTCTTTATTAGCTTATTGCAAAATACTATTTTCAGAACAGCTGTGCAATGAACTGTTTAGATAAATACCTGAAGACCACACAGAGGATATCCGAGCGGTTCCGCGAACACCAGATGTTGAATGCCGAGGATCCCTCAGCAGCCATGCAGGGCATGCAGAAATAACCAAGCATAATGCTTGATTTGTTATAATTGGATAATTAAGAAGAAATATCAAAGGATAGTGCCATCAAAATATGTATAATGTGAAGGAGGAGAAATACATGTTTGGTCATTATTTGAGATATGTGATATTATAAAAGGGCTTTGGAATTTGATTGGATAATGGCGATAACAGACGCCTTATTTGTTTTGAGCATTCTTCAACCAGGGTTTTTGCATTTTTTTAACCAGTGTATTAATAAACTAAGTTTAAATTTTATCTAGCATCGGGACAAGGCTAGATTTTGGGGGAAAAAACTTAATTTAATAAAAATCCTAGCAACTTAAGTACAGCCTTAATAAAAATCCTAGCAACTTAAGTACAGCCTGTCTTGAGAGACACTGCATTGGAAGACCATTTGTCAGCCTGTTTGGAGAGGCACTGCATTTGAAGACCATTTGTCAGTCTTTCTTGCGAGGCACTGCATTGAAAAACCACCTGACAATCTGTCGTGAGAGGCACATCATTGAGAGACCATCTGTCATAAAAAGATTCCACTGTACACAAGCACATTTGCAGTTTTAATTGCTTGCCATTGAAAGATATTATGTATAATTATAAATCATGTGTGAACATATTATTACAGTGTCATCAGCGATTGAATTTACTCCTCATCGCAATAAGGAGTGATATATGCTTTTCAGCACTGTTGCACAATGCTGACCATTCAAAGGTATATTGACACAACCAATAATATTTCAATCTATATAAAATAAATAATTACACACCTGCTTTCACAAAGCAAAGTGGGGCCTATATAGGAATCTAAAAATCGTGCTGTCTATTATTTCCCAATGCGTCGCATTGCATAACACATTATTATTTAACAGAATTTCTCTAACAGTTTTAAATGGGTTGTTCTCAAACTGCATATACTCATAACAACTAATGTCCCTCTGCATCACCTATTGTTGATTGCCTAATGTATTACAGAATTATGGCCCTTTGTTTGACTTTGATTCAAAAAAGCGTTGGTATTCCTCACCTTCAATGATGGTTCTGGTATAAATTTGCCTTCCCCACAAGGAGGTGGCAGTGTTATTTTTGATTGTGTTTGGAAAGGGGATGTCACATGGAAGAAGTTTAGTTGATATAGGCCATGCTTTGTTTTGAAATAGATTCTTTAAAGTTGTTATTTTGAATTGCATCATAATTATGTCTCACACAATAGTTTAAAGAACTTGCCTAATAAACAATTACAATTTATATGATACAGGGCAAAATAACATACAGGGCAAAATAACTTTTTGAGTGAATTACCAATTGGACCCCTAAAGGGCACAGACCATCAAATTTTGCATTTTGTTGACATTTTTCCAATTATTAGATTATTTTACTCATAAATTGTAAGTCGTTTCTGTAGCACAGTCGGAGTGTGTCCATGTTCTAAATTGACAAATATTATTAAAGATAAAAGAACATTTTACAAATTCTTGTATTTGTTTGTTTACAACTGCTGGTATATGGCGGTATTAAAAGAAGCCGAAGATGCATTTTTTGCGCAAAAGCCGTAATTATTTATTTATTAGCTGTACTGGCGGAAGGCCAGCAGAGCTTATGGGATGGCGAATTGTCGGTTTTCCATCCATCGTCTGTTTGCCTTGTGACCACGACAGTGCCTTCACTTTTAATTTGATCTTTACCATGCTTGTTGATGTCTTTATATCAATGTAAGCTCGGACAATTTCGAAAACCAGCCAGATTGGATTTGCAACACCGGAGTTATGACCCTACTGGAAAACAACATATTTTGCCTTTTGAACACTCTAGCACCTTCATTTTATATTTGATCTTACCAGACTTGTCCAGATTGTTGATATTGATGAGAGTGGACAAGTTTTAAACCAGCTAGATCAGATTAGTAACACCAGAGTTATGGCCCACGATTATTGAAAAATGCTATATTTTGCTTCGTTAGCACTCTAGCACTACAATTAACTCGTCAACTACTAAAGAGGTTTTGATAAAACCACAGAAATGTTTAGCATGATGAGAAGGTGTTTGGCACATAAGAATCATGTCTGTACTTCAATGATCAAAGTCAAAGGTCATAATATTATAAGTCAAAATTGTGTCTCAATTCCAACACCTGAACTACTGAAGGGGTTTTGATAAAAATACAGAAATGTTCAGCATGGTGAGGTGTGCTACGTATAAGAATCGGGTCTGTACATCAAAGGTCAAGTGAGTCAACTTTTAAAGTACTGAAGGGAATTTGATAACATTCCCTGATATAAGAGAAGAATCCATGTTAGCCAGTATCTTTTGATGCTTTACATGATTGGTACCATACTAGATTGATGCACATATACTTTGTACTAATAATATCTTTATGCTCAGATTGGCACCATAATAGTTTCAAGCTTGCATGTTTGGTATGTCATATGCTTCATTCAGAGGTATGTTTTGCACCATAATACCTTCAAATGCACATACTTGGTACCATAACAGTGGAATGCTTGGTACCATAATAGTTTACTCCAGGCATGCTTGCTGCCATAATACTGGTAACTTGCATGCTTGTACCATAAATGCATCATGCTTGATACTATAATAACTTGATGCCTGAATCAGGCAGGGTACCATTATACTGGTAGTTTGATGTTTGGTACCACAGGAGATTGATGCTTGACATCACAATAGTTTCATGATTGCAAGCTTGGTACCATACTAGCTTTATGCAGACATGCTTGGTACCATAAATGCTTGTATGCTTGGTACCATAAATGATTGATGATTGTATGCTTGCTACCATAATAGCTTCATGCTAACATGCTTGGTACCATAAAAGCTTCAAGGGTGCATGCTTTGCACAGAAATAGCTTGATGCGTGCATGCTTTGTACCATTATAGCTGCAAGCTTGCATGCACAGTACCACAACAGTTTCATTCTTGCATGTTTAGCACCCTTGCATGCTTAGCACCATCTGACTAGACGCTCGCATGCATGATGACATTTTAGCTTCAAACTTGCATGCTTGGTACCATAATATCTTCACTTTGCATGATTGTAACCAGACAAGCTTGATGCTTGCATGCTTGGTACCATACTATCTTCACTTTGCTTGATTGTAACCAGACAAGCTTGATGCTTGGTACCATAATATCTTCACTTTGCATGATTGTAACCAGACAAGCTTGATGCTTGCATGCTTGGTACCATAATATCTTCACTTTGCATGATTGTAACCAGACAAGCTTGATGCTTGCATGCTTGGTACCATAATATCTCCACTTTGCATGATTGTAACCAGACAAGCTTGATGCTTGCATGCTTGGTACCATAATATCTTTACTTTGCATGATTGTAACCAGACAAGCTTGATGCTTGCATGCTTGGTACCATAATATCTCCACTTTGCATGATTGTAACCAGACAAGCTTGATGCTTGCATGCTTGGTACCATAATATCTTTACTTTGCATGATTGTAACCAGACAAGCTTGATGCTTGCATGCTTGGTACCATAATATCTTCACTTTGCATGATTGTAACCAGACAAGCTTGATGCTTGCATGCTTGGTACCATAATATCTTCACTCTGCATGATTGTAACCAGAGAAGCTTGATGCTTGCATGCTTGGTACCATACTGGCATGATTATTGCATGCTTGTTACCATACTGGCATGATGCTCTCATGATTTGTGCTTTAATACTAATAGATCACATGGTACCGTAATAGGTTTATACTTGCATGCTGGGTAACATATAGGTTAATTGCTTACATATTTTGTTCCTTAATAGCCGATTGGGCACACTGTTGATATTCTAAGAGTTTGATGCTGCTTGGCTTTGTACCATTATTTACTGAGGGAAAAACGTTTAGCAAGTTTTTGTTGCACCCTGGAAATAATACATTTTTGGTTTTAAAGTCAAGAAACTACTGCCATAGACACAATATTATCAAACACACATCAATAACAGTCGAACATCTAATGACGTAACGAATAAATGAACGTAGGCTTCAAGCCCGCAAGTCACAAAATGTCGGTATATCTTGCATATAGTATTATTTCATCTAAAAAACTTGCTAAGCTTTTATCCCTCAGTATATCTTGATACTCATTGATATTTTTAGAATATATTGATTGGTACTATAAAAGTGTCATGCTCCCAGGATTGATATCATAAGAGCTCGATCTTTATATGATTGTCAAGAGCTTGATGCTCACATAGTTGGTTCCAAGCTTGCTGCAGCGTCGCATATTTGGAACAATAAAAGGGTGATAGTTGTAAACTTGCACGTTGCCATAACTCATGCAGTTTCTTTTATTTGGGTATTACTTTTAAAGTTTCATTCCTATCTTCCTGAAACTTGGTACTGTACTAATTGTGCTAAGTTGAGTTACTGTTACAGCTTATCATTGTCGTGTCGTGTGTGATTGCAATGCGGCTGTGGCTTTGTGGTATAGTGTCCGCCTCCCTTGTGGGAGGTCTTCGGTTTGATTCCCGACCAGGTCACACAAAACTACTTCATGAAAAAAACGGTAGGAGTAACTGCCATGCTTAACGCTCAGCAAAGGGTAGTGCTAGGACTGGCATAATGTTACTCGGTGGAGTATGATGTCCTGTGCTTTCGATATTCAGTCGTGGCAGCAGTATACAGTTGAACATTGAGCTCACTGCTACAAGTAGACACCGTGGAGATAGGACTGACATATTTATAAAAGCGACGTTAGCGCCGTACACATGTATCGATATGACGTAATGAATGGAGACCGTTTTGAAAATACTTTACATACGTTTATTTTGAAATATGTACAGACACGTGTAAATTATATGGTGATGCTGTTATTTTAGGCTTGGTTGTTAATAAACAAAACATATGCATAATAATAACAAAAAAGATCAGAATATAGTCCACACTACATAGTGCCTGAAACAGGCGGGGGATTATACATCTCAGAACTACTACACACACATGCATCAGAAGGTAGGCCACATCCTAACTGGTGAAAGAACTTAGAACATGAACTGCACTCACATAATGATAGGGTTATCAACATCAACACGGTACACTGGGTAAATTAAAGAGTCTTAATCCAGTTTGTCAGCTCACACTAGCTTGCATACCTTCAAACTTTCTTGCATACCTTCAAACTTTCTTGCATACCTTCAAACTTTCTCCCCCAAGTATAACTTCCTGTTAGCTCACGCTAGCTGGTAAACTATCAACTTATTTCCGCCCAAATACAATTTTCCGGTGTTGTTGTCATATGCAATACATGAATAATTTGCTCCCTCCTGCCCCTTGCACAGCAGTGTTTGTATCTTGACACCATCCCCAGTTATATGCTGGATACTTTCCCCTCCACAGACAAACACAGATCCATCCTCGTTAAATACTAGGCCATTTGGATCCTCCATGTTTTCATCGCTATAAACATATTTGACGTCTCCCTTCAGGGTCATACAGGTCACAGTTCTATGGTCTCCATCAGACACACAGATCATGTTATTACTGGGGTTGACTGCTACATAACGTGTGTCCCTGAATAACTGTTCTCCATTCTCACGAGTACAGATCCTTCTCAATACCTTCCCAGTCATGTCCATTATCAGACACTTGTCTACACAAGTAGCGATCAGTTTATTTTGACATGCAACAACTCCCATTAAATATTCAACTGTCTCAATCATATGTCCAATTTTAACATCCCAACCTGTAACAGTCAGGAACTGAATCTTGTCCTCCTCTGCTAAAGTAACTGCCAGTTGACCTTTACTGACCTCTGTAATGTCGAATGGTTCGTGTTGCATTGCAGTTGTATTTCCTTCATTATATTGTCCTTTGTACAAACAAGTTTAAGTGATTTGTTACTGTCATCAACAATAGCAATTTTTCCATCAGACAGAAGTTCAATGGCCGTTATATTCGGTAGTTCGTTATTGCTCCCAATAGAGATATCGAAGCCCATACACTGTTCCTCAACGTTCTTATATTTTACTAAGGTCCCAAACGTATTAGTCTCTTTTGCACATTTCAAATCCAGACTTTCAGAAAATAGAAAGGCTGTAGGTTTTGAGTCAATTTTCCTTTCCCTCAGCGTGTTTATTAATTCTTTTTTTATTAAGTTGAAGCGTTTTCATCAAAACAAAACATTGATTTTCAGTTATTTTTCTGGATTCCAAATCGGTCTTCATGGAGATTGTATTTTCTATCATTTTCTTACTTCGTTCTTGTGAATCTCTTAATCTTACTAGCGATCCCTCGAAAACTTCGTCCTTTTCACCAATGGCTCTCTGCATTAAATATGTGATGTGTTGTATTATGTCCTCTCCTAAATGTGTGAACTCGGCCGTGTATGCCTCACTTCTTCTTTCAACTTCAGCTATAGACTCTTCAGAATCTGCTTTTGTTTGCTCAAACTCTTTGTTAAGGTAAACTATTGCTTCAATCAGATCTTCATATTCATCAGAAGTAGCAATTCCTCTAGACAGTTCAGGAATGTAGCCCACCCCACAGGTAATGTGCCCCAGCGTCACACAAACACTACAGCCTAACTCAGCGTGTGGCTCGCAGTAATACTCGATAACCTTTCCAGGATGTTTGGTGCATGGCTCATTGCAAACGTCCTTAGTCTGATGTACTCGATTCCCTCGACTGGCATCTTTCGGCATGTTATCTTTGTTATCATTATTCTGAATAACATGATTTCTGGTACCTCTGAATTTCCGATGGTACTGAACACAATCCTTGCACAGATAATCTCCACAGTCCACACAGAATCCACATGCCTCAACTCTTTTATTATCCTCGTCACAAGAGTGACAGAACACATCAAAGATTTCCCGAGAGACTAGCAGCTGGCTAGCAGTGAGTGGTGTCCCCTTCTTACCAGGGACTTTATCGCCACTCATTATGCTGTTAGAGTTACCATAATGAGTTCACGACTGTCTGTATGTGCCACATTACTATTCAGATCCTTTAATACACGTGGATTTAATCTGTTCTGTATTTTAACACCGAAAATCATTTTATGATCAACGTTTTTGTTTAGTTGTAAACCGGTGTAACGGGAAAAACCTGGACCAGGAAATAACTGGACGGAAGTTACAATACGCATACGCGTATCATTTAGGGCTAAAAATAACATATCCGATTGCAGGGACCATCTCACAGGTTATTAAAGTAATGTTAACGCACACATACACCATCTCACTGGTTATTAAAGTAATGTTAACGCACACATACATGCAGAAGAATAGAAACTCCTGCTGACACACATAACTCGCGTATACATACTTTCCACTACTATGTTTATTACTACTGAATTATAACAATAAACGAGTCAAATTAGAGCTGGATTAAAGCTGGATAGTTTACTGTTAATGTAGTTGTATCAGGGAGTACGTTATGGTTGTATAAATATTCCGCCGAAAAGAAATGTCCTGGAAAATAAATTACACATTTTGTTATCGCTTTTCTACTCTATTTGTCTCAGTTTGGTGTAATTGCATACCATCCAGCTTTATAAACTCAAATTATAATTAACATTGGAGGAAGAAATGCATTGGGAAATAACTGAACAGTATCGGGAAACGGATGAAATGGATGGACTAAGTCCACTTAGGATGACATAAGTTACATTTTTCAACTTTGTTTTACGGCATGTCTAATCAAGTTGCTTTCTGCACTAGATAAAAATCGCAGTCTCACAAATATTGGATCAAACGACGCTCTATCATATCAGAGCGGCGGCAATATTAGGGGAAACATCACCCTGGGAAATAAATCAACACAGCCGGGGGAAAAACTTGACAGTATTGTGTATCTTAATAATATGTTAGCATACCTCATCTCTTTCCCAATCATCCTTCATGTCAACCTCATTAATGAGGTAATAGTATAACCAACAACAATCTAATAAATTGGAACAGTGGTAATATTAGAGGAAAATAACCACAGGGAAATACATGGGCACAGCAGGGAAAAAACTGGATCATATTGCTTATCTTTATAATATGTTATCATATCTCATATCTGAAGTTTGCCCTCTCAACTCTCATGTCAACATAAATAATGAGGTAATAGTATAACCAATAACACTCTATTATATCAGAGCGACGGAAATATTAGAAGAAACAACACCCTGGGAAATAACGACACAGCCGAGAAAAAACTGGACCATATTGTGTATCTCAATAGTATGTTATTTCTCATTTCCAACGTTTTCCCGCTCATCTCTCATGTCAGCCTCATAAATGAGGCAATAGTATAACCAGTAACATTATATTAAATCAGAGCGGCACCCTTGTTAGAGGAAAATAGCCGCTGGGAAATAACTGCACCATATTGTGTATCTCAATAATATGTTATCATATCTCATCTCCAATGTTTTCCCGCTCATCTCTCATGAAAACCTCATTAATGAGGCAATAGTACAACTAATAACAATGTATTAAATCAGAGCTACAATTACAGGAAAATAACCGCTGGGAAATAACTGAACACTGTCGGGATAATTCTGGACCATATTGTGTATCTCAATAATATGTTATCATATCTGTTCTCCAATGTTTTCCCGCTCATCTCTCATGCCAACCTTACTAATGAGGCAATAGTATAACCAATAACACTCTATTAAATCAGCGCGGCACCATTGTTAGAGGAAAATAAAAGCTGGGAAATAACTGGACGCAGTCGGGAAAACACTGGACCAGATTTTGTATCCTAATATGTTATCGAATCTCATCTCTGATGTTTTCCCGCTCATCTCTCATGTCATCCTCATCAGTGAAGTAATAGAATAAACAACAACAGTCTATTATGTCAGGCGGCCATACTAAAGGTAACAACAACCTGGGAAGTAACTGGACCAGATTGTGTTACTGTTATACTGTTATTATTTCTCACTTCAGATGTTTTCTACATCTTCATCACCACTGAGATAACATAGTTATAACCATTGCGACAATATATTATATTATAGCACGACACATATTAAAGGACCAGTGTGCCAGGAAATAACTAGACCTCACCGGGAAATAACTGGATAATATGTTGTTATTGTAATATTATATTATTAATGGTCATTTCTGATGTTTTCTACATCTTCCTCACAGCGCAGATGCGATATGTATAACACATTCACCAACATATTATATGAAAATAATGTTTGACATTTCCAGGAAATTAATCGCA
Source organism: Cyrtodaria siliqua (assembly GCA_037043455.1). Lineage (NCBI taxonomy): Eukaryota > Metazoa > Mollusca > Bivalvia > Adapedonta > Hiatellidae > Cyrtodaria > Cyrtodaria siliqua. The sequence continues at coordinate 63,008 of JAWPHD010010758.1, read as the reverse complement.
TCTGAGCCGTGAGGAAGATGTAGAAAACATCAGAAATGACAAATAATAATAAAATATTACAATAACAACATATGGTCCAGTTATTCCCAGTGAGGTCTAGTTATTTCCTGGCACAATGGTCCTTTAATATGTGTCGTGCAATAATATAATATATTGTCGCAATGGTTATAACTATGTTATCTCAGTGGTGATGAAGATGTAGAAAACATCAGCCGTGAGAAATAATAACATTATAACATGAACGTGAAGTTGGCAGTAGCAATAGCAGTAGCAATAGCAGTAACTGCTACTGCTACTGCTACTGCTACTGTTCATTGAAGAAGGTTGCTGTATCGGTGATCAGTGTTATAGTAATATGTATTCTCATATTAATAGAGCGGATAAGAACTCGTTTAACGTTCCATCTTTCGTTCTGATCCTTACTGCGACTGCCACTGCTACTGATACTGCCACTGCCACAACTGTTACTGTTACTCCTACTGCTACTGCTACTGTTCACTGAAGCAGGTTGCTGTATCTGTGATCGGTGTAAGTAATATGTATTCTCATATTAAACGAGTAGATAAGAACTCGTTTAACGTTCCATCTTTAGTTCTGATTCTTACTGCTACTGTCACTGCTACTGCTACTGCCACTACTGCTACTGCTATTGCTACTGCCACTGCTATTGCTATTGCTACTGCTACTACTTTCTACTGCTACTGCTTTCTACTGCTATTGCTACTGCCAGTAGCTACTGCTACTGCTACTAAACATACTAGTTTAAACATGTTTTATTGCTTTTCTCCTGTATAAAAGCGAAAGGGTTGGGCCACAGCTACTTCCAACATTAATAAAGGCTCGTCCCAACAATATTGTAATTAACAGTTAACAAGATGGCAATATAATTAGCATAAAAGTTATAAAAATAAAGTTCCAGGAAAGATTAAACAAGAAATGAATGATGATGCTGTGGTTGTAGGGTCCTGCCCGAGCGGGTGTCATAATAGTGTATATAATCAACTCGTTTAGTATGTTTAATTAGGCAGGGACCCAAGCCTGAAAAAAAACGAAAACGTTTACCCGGAAAGATATACTCCTGATTTTTTAAATATTAACAGATGGGGGTCTTGTACATATGAAACCACTGTATGGACTTCTGGCATACTTTGCATTTCGTAACAGCATCGCGATTTCTACGGTAACCCATTCGTACCAAGCCATTGTATGAAAATCGATGAACAAACAGTCAAAGGAAAATAAAGAAATTTGCACACGTCCTTTTAGGCAAATACAATTCCAGTATTTGAAACCTATATGTGTATATGAAATATCAAACTACAGAATCAAGAACTGATTACGTTACACTTTACTAATTTGAACAAGAGTTGTGGACCTTTTATGAATTTTGTTCTGTCGTGTGCTAGGGATAATGCGAATTTTTTGTGTTCACAATAACTGCAGTAAACGGTTTCCGATTTCCACTAAATGTTGTATGTGTTAGGCCTTATACCTACAAGGCCTTTGACAAGTTCAATTCTGAGTAAAACTGACACTTGCTTTACAGAGTTATTACCCTTGGTTATTGAAAGAATATGCACATTTTAGCTTGAGTACACACATTACTATAGTAAACGGATTCCGATCTTCACATTATTTAGTATGAGACTTTATATGAATATGGACTTTGACAAGATGACAATGAGCAGAATTGACACTTGCCTTACCGAGTTATTGCCCTTGCATAAATGCAAATTTCAGCTTTCGTACACAATACATTAAATAAATTGGTTTCGATTTTCACACAGTTTGGCGTGTAACCTTATATCAAACGGATTTCAGACAGGTTAGACAAGTATCAAGTTATTGCTCTAAATTGTCGAAAAATTCGATCGTCTGATTGTTTCCTACTTTCCTTTGAAATATCATCAATTACTGTGTAATATTCTAATTGAACAATGAGGATATCGTCCTCTGACTAAGGAGCGTTGTTGTTTTCACGATGATTGTAATAAATAGCATTTGATTTTCCATGCTTTTCTTGGGTACTATTATTAAGGTCTCGGGTTTGTTTGACAATGAGAACAATTGAGGAGTGGTTTACAAAGTTATCGCCCTTGATGTTTGCAAATATTTAGAGTTCTGATTCTAACTAATATTTAGTTGAAGGGTTTTGGACAATTATACCATGTGGACTTGTCACTTAGTTGTTTTCGAAGCATTTATTTTCATATAAGATAATATTTTTACACATATGGAACTAGTTAGGTATGACACTACTGTTTATAGACACAATGTTGGAATCAAAATGAGAACGAAATGTGCACCTCTTGTTGCAGATTTGCTTTTGTTTTGTTATGTTAGACGTTTTATATTTAGTCTTTTACCAGATACGCGAAGGCAGATGTAATCGAAGCCTTTTATTATACCTCTTTGTATGTGGATGATATATTGGACAAGTACAACCCTTTCTTTTCTACTATGGTTACTACATATACTTCCTTTCCTAAAGAACTTCAACTCAAAAAAGCTAATATTTCTCATAGTTGCTATATCTTCTTTACTCGAATTACATCCCGCGATTGAAACTGAGAAATAATAAGCAAAGTCTATGACAAGAGAGTTCATTTCAATTTTGACACTGTTAAGGGCACGACTAGACAATATTGAAGACAAACATCAAACGTTACCGTCCTTTCAGGATTCAGGTAGACGTCATCAAAGGTCCACAATCTTTCCGGCGATCACACAATCAAGTGGAAAGCAAAGCGGTGAACTGTAAATGGGTCAACCACTAAACATGCAGCGCGTTGCAACATAATAAGTTGACATTCTCCTTTGATAAGCCTTTTAACAGTGATCATTACCCAATCTTAACCAGGTCACCATGTGACTCTGTCAACGTCTTAGAAAATAGTTTGAGATTACGTCATAATTTGTCACATGACCATAGCTAAAAATATCTAAATGGTTATCGGAATCAACTCCGCGACCTGACACCACTAATGATATGGGGTGGTGCTGAGTGGTAAACAATCGAACGGAACACCGCTTACTTTGGACATTTTTGATGAATTTAGGTTAGTATTTTAATTTTAGGTAGGCCGTTTAGAGCTATGAAATTTTAGAAAGTGATGGTAAGAATTGAATTGAATGTTGTTTAACGGCTCATCAACACAGTATAGGTTATTTAGAGCCGCCTCAGAGAGAGGGGAAGGATACATAGGAATCCGGGAACCTGCCCTACTCTTATTATCGAATAGATTCCTATGGTTCTTTAACGTGCTCGGAGGATATACCGATACACGGGACCGCCCGGTTTACGTCCCCATCCGACGGACGAGGCTAAGGGAAAGTGTCTTGCCCAAGGACACACCGACGGAACTCAGTGGCACCACGGAGGATTGAACCCGGGGCCTCCGGTTACAAATCCGCCGCGCTACCGACCAAACGCTATTCTATAACCGCAATGGTGGAGTCCATTTTGATTGTTTTGACGGAGTGATGCCAAAAAATACATTTTATTCTACCGCAGTATAATGCTGAGCAAAAATTAGTGTTTATTCACTAAAATAAATATTGAATAAGAGCAAAATGCTTGTCTTTGCAAAGTTTTGCGTGACGCTCGCTTATTGCATTCGTTTTCAAGAAAGTAATAACGATTAAAATATATTAATCCAAGAGTTAGCATAAGCTTTAGCACAAGATCTACAGCGGCAGTGAGACAGGACGTTATACCTTTGGAGATGTTTGTAGTGGTGCAGACACTAGAAATAGAAAGAAAGTGTGCTTTATTAGGCTCTTTTTGTAAATTAAGAATCCAGTACATAGTTGGAATTTTGTTTGCTTCTCATCTACTCCAGTTTTAATAGTTATTCATTGAGTCATTGAGTTTTATATCCGGATTAACATTTGCAAAGGTTTATCATCATAACCCTGATTTACTTTTAAAAGTATTGTCAAAACTCTTCTGCTACAAGGTCTGTCAGAACGTGAATACTATGGTGACTATATGTACAGACTTTTTAAGATTATTGGTCATTATCACATTCATAGATAGATAGATATTTTATTCAAAACATAAGGCATTACGTCCAACAGTTCACATGCAGATAGTACATACATATAAACATGTATATGAAATACACACAATATTTTCCAGTTAATGACAATTTGTATAATTTCATAGGTGAGTTTCAAGATCATCTGTATATGTTACTAGTTACTATTAAGTATATAAGTGTTTAATATATATTTTTAAATTAATATTCCGAAGTACTGATCAGAACACATTTATATCTGTGGACAAAAATGGAGGAAAGTGATATTTATTTATTTGTCAATTTGCAAATTATTTCAAATCAATAAACGATCCAGAATCTGTATTTTTCCAACCAGATGATGATATTTTATATTTTAATAATAGAATGTTAAACAATGAACTACAAATAATGTTTGACGAACTTAATATTGAAATCAGTCAAGCAGAAATTCATAAAGCTTGTAAAGAGTTAAACAACAACCGCTCAGGCGGATCGGATTATGTCATAAATGAAATGTTCAAATATGGTTGCATGTATTTAGATTCATACTTAGCGAACGTTTTTAATAAGATTTTTGATATGGGTTATTTCCCTTCTCACTGGACGGAAGGCTATATTGTACCACTTTTTAAAAAAGGAGATATAAACCAACCAGAAAACTATAGAGGGATAACATTACTGAGTACATTCGGTAAATTATTCACAAGAATTTTAAACAACAGGTTAACTACATGGGCTGAGGATTATTATATTTATATTGAAGCACAGGCTGGTTTTCGAAAACATATGGGAACTATTGATAACCTGTTCGTTCTCCATGGTTTGATAAATCATATATTGAATGGAAAAAAAAAGTTATATGTAACTTTCATAGATTTCACTAAAGCTTTTGATTTGTTGGTTAGACAAAACATATTCTATAAACTTATGCAATATGGAGTGAGAGGTAAAATCCTTAATATTATTAAATCATTGTATACGAACATAAAATCAAGAGTAAAGTATCAAAACCAGCTTAGTGACAGTTTTAGCTGTTTTCTTGGAGCGCCGCAGGGCGATTGTTTGTCACCTTTTATATTTTCTATGTATGTAAATGATTTAGAAGAATATTTTACACTAAATGGTTTTAAAGGTATCGATACTGGAATGTTCAAGTTGCTGTTACTATTATACGCTGATGACATAGTGATATTTTCGGATACTGAGAAGGGGCTACAAGATGGGTTAGATATACTGTACAGTTATTGCCAGAAATGGAAATTGGTCGTAAATGAAAATAAAACGAAAGTCATGCTTTTTAAAAAAGGCGGTCAGATAAAAAGGAACCTATTGTTCACATATAATAATACTGTAATTGAAATTGTAAATAAGTTTACCTATTTGGGAATTGTCTTTACCACAGGCGGTTCTTTTGATCAAACGTTCGAATCATTAAGTGGCCAGGCATTAAAGGCAATCTTCAAAATGAAGTCGTATATAAATCAATTTACTGACTTATCGGTCAGTCACACTTTAGACATTTTTGACAAACTCATTTTGCCAATATTAAATTATGGCGCAGAGATATGGGGATTCTCAAATGCGGAAAAGTTAGAGAAAGTACACCTTCAATTTTGTAAACAACTTTTATGTGTTAAAACACAAACTCAAAACAATTTCATATATGGAGAACTCGGGAGAGTCCCTTTAAAAATTCAACGTATGGCCTATATTATCCGGTTCTGGTTAAAAATTACACGTACGAGTGATCGCAAATATATAAAAAATATGTATAATGTTATGTTAGATGATCTGATCGTAAACCCAAATAAATTAAACTGGGCATCTCAAGTTAAAGGGTTATTGGAACGAACAGGATTTAATGAAGTTTGGTATTCTCAAGGAGTAGAAAACATAACGTATTTCATTAATATATTTAAACAACGAATTAAAGATATGTTTATACAAAATTGGAATGCTGAATTATCGGATTCCACTAGAGCTAGTACATACAGAATAATATCAGATTTCAGGTTTAAGTATTATCTAGATGTACTAAATATAAAGAAATTTAGAGCTTTTTTTACAAAACTAAGAGTCTCTAGTCACAGGTTAGAAATAGAAACTGGTCGATGGCATAGACCAAATAAAACACCAAGATCCGAAAGAAAATGACAGCTATGTAATATACTAGAAGACGAATTTCACTTTGTATTGGAGTGTTCACTATATCAAGATATAAGAAAAGAATATGTTAACAAATATTTTTGGAAACGGCCAAACATACCAAAATTTATTGAACTTATGACAACAGAAAACAAGAGTTTATTAAAAAAACTGTCCGTTTTCATTTGTAAAAGTTTTAAAAGAAGAGACGACATGTTTTATAAATAAATATCACTTTACTCCATTTTTGTCCACAGATATAACTGTGTTCTGATCAGTACTTAGGAATATTAATTTAAAAATATATATTAAACACTGATATACTTAATAGTTGTCAAATACTTTTTAACTAGTAACATATACAGATGATCTTGAAACTCACCTATGAAATTATACAAATTGTCATTAACTGGAAAATATTGTGTGTATTTCATATACATGTTTATATGTATGTACTATTTGCATGTGAACTGTTGGGCGTAATGCCTTATGTTTGAATAAAATATCTATCTTTATAAAACATGTCGTCTCTTCTTTTAAAACTTTTACAAATGAAAACGGACAGTTTCTTTAATAAACTCTTGTTTTCTGTTGTCATAAGTTCAATAAATTTTGGTATGTTTGGCCGTTTCCAAAAATATTTGTTAACTTATTCTTTTCTAATATCTTGATATAGTGAACACTCCAATACAAAGTGAAATTCGTCTTCTAGTACATTACATAGCTGGCATTTTCTTTCGGATCTTGGTGTTTTATTTGGTCTATGCCATCGACCAGTTTCTATTTCTAACCTGTGACTAGAGACTCTTAGTTTTGTAAAAAAAGCTCTAAATTTCTTTATAGTTAGTACATCTAGATAATACTTAAACCCGAAATCTGACATTATTCTGTATGTACTAGCTCTAGTGGAAGCCGATAATTCAGCATTCCAATTTTGTATAAACATATATTTAATTCGTTGCTTAAATATATTAATAAAATACGTTATGTTTTCTACTCCTTGAGAATACCAAACTTCATTAAATCCTGTTTAACTTGAGATGCCCAGTTTAATTTGTTTGGGTTTACGATCAGATCATCTAACATAACATTATACATTTTTTTTTTCCTGAGTAGAACCATTACTAAGCAAGGCAGATTAATTATCTTGCTCAAGGATAAATAGCATGGCCATGGCGTGGATCGAACCCACGACCTCTAGATCTGGAGTCCGACGCTCTACGTCTGAACCACGCACTCCACGATATTTAATAGAACATATATCACATTAAGTTGGATACAGAGTATCATATGAAGGTGGTTCCTGTTGCAATTTTTGATTAAATCCAGATTGAGGCATCAAACTTGGGTATTCTGTATTATTCTGCGTCTGGGTGGATGCGTCGTCTGGGCATCCCATCGAATGCTGGGCTTTGGATGACGCACCTCCTGTAAAACAAGAAACGTTATTAAACACTGCTCATAATTAATTAAAAACGGGTATACATCAGGCTTTTAAAAGAAGAACCTAACATTGAAAGACTTTACCTACCGCGTTTCACGGAATTGTCACTTACTACCACGTTTCACGGAATTGTCACTTCCTACCGCGTTTAACGGAATTTGCTACTTACTACCGCGCTTCATGGAATGGTCACTTACTACCGCGCTTCATGGATTTCCCACTTACTACCGCGCTTCATGGAATGGTCACTTACTACCGCGTTTAACGGAATTGTCACTTCCTACCGCGTTTCACGGAATTTGCCACTTACTACCACGCTTCACGGAATTGTCACTTAATACCACGCTTCACGGAATTGTCACTTCCTATCGCGTTTAACGGAGTTTGCTACTTACTACCGCGCTTCATGGAATGGTCACTTACTACCGCGCCTCATGGAATGGTCACTTACTACCGCGCTTCATGGAATTCCCATTTACTATTGCGTTTCACGGAATTGTCACTTACTACCGCGTTTCATGGAATTGTCACTTCCTACCGCGTTTCACGAAATTTGCCACTTACTATCGCGCTTCATGGAATGGTCACTTTGCTACCGTGCTTCACGAAATTCCCACTTACTATCGCGCTTCACGGAATGGTCAATTACTACCGCGTTTCACGGAATTGTCACTTACTACCGCGCTTCACGGAATTGTCACTTAATACCACGCTTCAAGGAATTGTCACTTCCTACCGCACTTCATGGAATTTGCCACTTACTACCGCGCTTCATGGAATGGCCACTTACTACCGCGCTTCATGGAATTCCCACTTACTACCGCGCTTCATGGAATGGTCACTTACTACCGCGCTTCATGGAATGGTCACTTACTACCGCGCTTCATGAAATTCCCACTTATTACCGTGTTTCACGGAATTGTCACTTACTACCACGCTTCATGGAATTTGCGACTTACTACCGTGCTTCATGGAATGGTCACTTACTACCGTGTTTCATGGAATTCCCACTTACTACCGCGCTTCATGGAATGGTCGCTTACTACCGCGCTTCATGGAAAGGTCACTTACTACCGCGCTTCATGGTATTCCCACTTACTACTGCGCTTCACAGAATTCCCACTTACTACCGCGTTTCACGGAATTGTCACTTACTACTGCGCTTCATAGAATTCCAACTTACTACCGCGTTTCACGGAATTGTCACTTATTACCGCGGTTCACTGAATTGTCACTTACTACCGCGTTTCACGGAATTGCCACTTACTACCACGCTTCATGGAACTTGCCACTTCCTACCGCGCTTCATGGAGTTTGCGACTTACTACCGCGCTTCATGGAATTGTCACTTACTACCGTGCTTCATGGAATGGTCACTTACTACCGCGCTTCATGGAATTCTCACTTACTACCGCGCTTCATAGAAATTCCACTTACTACCGCGCTTCACGGAATTGTCACTTACTACCGCGTTTCACGTAATTGTCACTTACTACCGCGTTTCACGGAATTGTCACTTACTACCGCGCTTCATGGAATTTGCCACTTACTCCCGACGCTTAGAAGCTTAGAAGCCGAAAATATGCAAATCAATTCTTAGATGTTATCCATCCTGCACACAACCCAATCAGCATGACTATTTAAGCCCAATGACCTACTTTCAAAGGTTTACCTCAACCAACAGTACAACTTTTAAACAAGAGGCCCAAGAGGGCCTGTGAACACTCTACTGGCTAAAGATAAAGCTTATGTATAAGGGGCCATAACTCTGTCAAATATCCTTCAACCGGAACATGGCAATGACATACGCAACTAGGCTTGGTACTGATCATCCCTGCCAAGATTCGTTGAAATCCGGCCGGAGGTTCATGAGAACTAATCTGTACAAAGTTAGTGTATTAAAACCTTTAAGGGGACCCCAGGAGTTCTGAAGAGACTAGTCTGGAAACAGTTTGTGTATTAAAACCTTTAAAGGGCCATAATTCTGCCAAATATCATTCAACCGGAATACGGTGATGATATACACAACTAGGCTTGATACTGATCATCATTGTCAAGTTTCGTTGAAATCCGGCCAGGCGTTCAGGAGAACTAGCCCAGAAAAAGGTTTGTGTATCAAACACATTTAAAGGGCAGTAACTCCGTCAAAAAGAATCTGTCAATCATAACATAACGACAATTTGCAAAACCGGGCTTGGTACTGATCATCCTTGCAAAGTTTCCTTGAAATCCGGCCAGGGGTTCAGAAGAACTAGTCCGGACAAATTTTGTGTATTAAAACCTTTAAAGGGCCATAATTCTACCAAAAAATCATTCAACCGGAACAAAGCGATGATATGCTCGACTAGACATGGAACTGATCATCCCTACAAAGTTTCGTTTAAATCCTGCCAGGGGTTCAAGAGAACTAGTCCAGACAAGTTCGTGTATTAAAACCTTTAAATGGCCATAACTCCGCCAACATAATTCAACCGGAACACGGTGACGATATGTACAATTAGGCTTGGTACTGATCATCCCTGCAAAGTTTCATTTAAATCCGGCCAAATAAAGGCCATTTAGTCTTAACGAGGCAAACTACAGCTTTTTTTAAAAACTAAATCAAGGGCCATAATTCCGGTGTTACTAATCCGATTTAGTTGGTATTCAAACTTAAAGATTTCATTGATAGTAAAAATCTGATAAAGTTTGGTAAAGGTCGGATGAAACGTGAAAACCCTATCGTTTTAATGAGGCACAATATAGCAATTTTAACTAAATCAAGGGCCATACCTTCGCAGTTACTGATCCGATCTAGCTGGTTTTCGAACTTATCCGAGCTTTCCTTGATATTAACAATCTGATAAAATGTGGTAAAGATCGGATGAAAAATGAAAGGCCTATCGTCTTAACGAAGCAAAATGTAGCATTTGCACCAAATCAAGGGCCATAACTCCGCTGTTTCTGGTCCGATTTAGCTGGTTTTCGAACTTGTCCTGTTTTCGTATTAACAATCCGGTCAGGTTTGGTAAAGATCGTATGAATAATGAATGCTCTATCGTCTTAACGAGGCAAATTATAGCATTTTTAACTAAATCAAGGGCCATAACTCCGCTGTTTCTGGTCAGATCTGGCTGGTTTTCAAACTTTACCGAGATTTCATTGATATTAACAATCTGCTAAAGTTTGGTAAAGATCTGGTGAAAATTGAAGGCCCTATCGTCTTAACGAGGCAAACTATATATTTTTTACTAAATCAAGGGCCATAACTCGGGTGTTGGCTGGTTTTCGAATTTGTCCGGGATTTCATTATTATTAACAATCTATTAAAGCTTGGTAAAGATCGGATGAAAAATGAAGGCCATATCGTCTTAACAAGGCAACATATAGCATTTTCAATAATTCAAAGGCACATAACTCTGGTGTTGCTGGTCCGATATAGCTGGTTTTCAGTAGAGCTAAAAACTGTCAGGATCTCGTCGAATATCCGTACAAACCTTTACCCACAAACTTTTCCACAACGGTTTTTCAATTGAGGCGACAAAAACTGTCCTTTTTGTACTAGAAAACTATGACGAATGCATATTAAACCGAGCAACGTCCAATGCTTGTTATACATAAAGGAAATTATTTAACGTTATTTAAACTTACAGCTAAATACCAAGAGGGGTGCAGCTCTTATGTACCGTGTATGCCACAGACCAATCAGTCTTGTGAAGATACCCTGAACGTCTGTGTCTGCACACCGGGATACAGTTATGATCCATCCTCAGGCACGTCCATTCTGACGCAAGGTACGTGTAAACCTTCAGTATACCGTCTACTATTATGCTCTTAAGGGCACAGAAAACAGCAACACTAAAACACGTGTTCTATATTGTCACTTTATAGAGAATTAATATCAATGAGTGCACATTTGCAAAGTATGTTGAAAATTAACGGGACACCGCGAGTTTTAAACAAAATCAAGATTGCCATGTGTCCATTTCATACAATGTTGTTACACGCTACCGCTTTGTTCACATGTTTAAATTTATATCACATACATAATAACATATTATTATATCTGTGATTGACTAAAATACATTTTTGTTTCAGATTGTGTCGCATACGGAATCACTTATCAGCCGCATCCTCACAAGTTTATCAATGGACATAATAATCTAACTCTCAGCTCTGCGCCCCTTTCATTCTGTATGACTGAATGCAGCAGGATCGTCACGCCTTTCACGTGTCTTACATTCGAGTGTGCACCGAATTCCGTCGGAAAATTTTATTGCAACTTACAGTCCGCAACGGCCCTGACGGCTCCTGAAGCGTTCGTCTTTAATGCTAGTGCAAGCTGGACACTCTATTCACGGAATTGTGCCCGATTTGACTGAGTACTTGAATAATTTGAGATTAAAATGAGATTTTCTCAACAACAAAAAAGAAAAAAAAGCACAAACAAAAAAACACAAAAAATACCTTTTCATCCAATTTTATTTATGGTGGGCTCATACCTTTGTATTTACATTTATCTTATATGGACTAAAGGAAATAAGAAAGCAACTTAGGAATTTGCTCTATATATATATTATGTATAATATGCTGCTGTTAATGGCTACATAAGACATAAAATTATATTTTCAGAAAAAAATTACTAAAACAACACATAACACACCAGATGTTATCCCTTCAGAGTTTCATTGCTGATAGTGTACGCGTTTGGCTCACGCAGGTGAGCAAACTTAGGATGTAAAATGTTGCAATCTCTTTACATATGGCTCAATTTTTCAAAGCGGAACTTCAACATTCATTAGTATGCATGTATTTGAAACTGCACATTACGGGCGAATAAGACCACGAGCGAATGAGACTACGAGTATGAATTACCGTGTCCGCGCAGATCTCTTTAACATCCCGGATCATCACACCATCGTACCATCGTGTTAAACAAGTCGCTACGCAATGGGATGATGGCGCGATGTTACTGCGATGGTGTTACACATGGTTTGAATTTGTATATAGAATTTGTTTAAAACTTACGGCGTCCCATTAGTTTTTCTACAAAACTTGCATATTTATAATCATTAACATTAATTATCAGCATGTTCTAATGCTCAGCATTTTTTTAAAACTTGCATATGACAAAGTCCTATGAGATTCTTTCAAAACAAGTAAAACAATATATAGGTCATCAGGCTACTAATGATTTTTTATTTAAAATTATAATTATTTGTTCAGGCTCATTAAAGGTCTTCATCATGACCCCTGCATTTCAGGTGCCATCTCGCTCATATCACTAGAGCAGTGGCAGAAAATCTATAACGTGGTTCCAGCGTAAATGGAGTGTCTACAATAGAATTTGCAACAACTCTGCAGTTCAGGGTGAGAAGGTTCTAGGCCAGTAAAATACTGTAAACACAATTTTGACATAGAGATAGCTCAGTATCTACTTTTATATATGTATTCCACTAATGAAAAACAAATATCTTATTTTTTTATAGCAAAAGGATAAAGATGACGGATGTAATATGAAACATATGTTTTGAATATTTGATATGCTACCGTCTTAAATCCTCCATAATATCCCTATCTACTAGAATGCAAAAAATGAAACAATTATGTTATCAAATAAAACTATGATTTAAAAAAAAATAAAATTCTAACACTTGAAAATGTCAAAACTTGACCAGCCAACATCCTTAAGCGTTGCACGAGAACAGAAAACTACAATTAAAACAAGAGGCCCAAGAGGGCTTGTGGACGCTCTACTGGCTAACATGGCTCTTATAATATCAATGAAGCGAGTGACAGCAATTTACGCTTTTTTGAAAGTTTTGGGCAAAATACAGCATTTTAAACTAAATCAAGGTTCATAACTAAAGAATCTGGTAAGGTTTGGTAAAACGAAGGCCCTACCATATTAACTAGGCAAAAAATAGCATTTTTAACTAAATCAAGAGCCATAACTCTTCTGTTACTGGTCCTATCTGGCTGGTTTTCGAACTTGGCCAATAGAGCTAAAAAAACAACAACTAAAAACAACTAAGAAAAAAACGAAAAGAAAAAGAAAAAATTATATAAAAAAAAAAAAAATAATAAAAAAAGAAAGTCATACAATCTGGTAAAGTTTGGTAAAGATCAGATGCAAAATGAAGGCCCTATCGAATTAATGGCAAATTATAGCATTTTTAAAGAAATCAAGGGCCATAACTCCTGTTGTAATTTTGTACAGGTACCAGTATTCAAGGCTGGTTACTAAGGACATTATGTCTGTCTTCGGTTAGCACCATAAATCCAGATGTGTATCTCTCTGCAGGGCTAAGTCAGGCTAATGCTGATGATCATAATGTATGGGTTAGGATCCCTTATTTGGGAGATGCTCTATGAACCAGGCTAATGCTAATGCTATATGATTTATGTGTTAGCATTCCTTATTTGTAGATGCTATAAGATTGATGAGTTAGCATGCTAATATTTACGACCATGCTAACCCCTTATTTGGAAGGGACTTTTTCTTTGTTCGGGGATTTTTCCTGGCTTTTTTCCTGGATTTTTCCTGGATACAAGAGATCAGTAATCAGGTGAGAGAGGCAATATCATCATTATTGTTAAAATTTTGTAAATAGTAATTCATAATAGTTTCGCAGCAAGTAGAGTTGAAGTAGAAATAAAGTTATAGAAAATATTAGTCCGATATGGCTTCTTTTCAAACTTATCCGAGCTTTCATTGATATTAAAAATCTGTTAAAGTTTGGTAAAGATAGGATGAAACATGAAGGCCTTATCGTCTCAACGAGACAAAATATATCAATATAGCATTTTTAACTAAATCAAGTGCCATAAATCCGCTGTTACTGGTCCGGTCCGATCTGGCTGGTTTTCGAACTTGTTCGAGCTTTCATTGATATTAACAATGTGGTAAAGTTTTGGTAAAGATCAGATGAAAAATGAAGGCCATATAATCTTAACGAGACAAAAGTTAACGACGGACGACGGACGGACGGACCATCCCATAAGTAGAACTAAAAAGGGTGAGGTCTGACGATATATTGTGTGACGTAGAAAAGGTGGGTGACCCTAATGCTTATTATAATGATTATATTTTGAATTTACTGAAAGCTCATTATTATAACGGGATAACTATGGTATTTTACTTTAAGTTCTAATGCTCGCATTTGCACATGACGTTATGGTCTTATTATGTCCTTTCAAAACTTGCTTATTTATCTCTAATCGGTCTTTACTTTGAAACATGTAAGCTTCTGTTATTTACAGTCACCGTTTAGTTAGGATATTTTCCTTGCTTTTATCCATTTCTAAAACAGTTAAATCGCAATGGTGCATGGAATGTGTTTTAAGGCATTTGTCTTCATGAATAGTGCATGGTTCTAATGACCACCATGCAAGACGATGAACCTGGTAATCAGACGAGAAAATGTATACGAATTGAAATTAATTGAATGGTGTTTAACGGTTCATGAACGCAGTATTATTATTTAGAATCCGTAAAATTATATAGGAATCCGAGAACCTGCCTTACGCTTACTAACGAACACTCGTGAACGCTCGGCCAATCGATCATTCTTCGGGATCCCGCTGAATACGAGATGTTGCGAATGACTAACGAATATATTACTATGGTTCGTTGCCTTCTCGGATCAGGTTATGTGCAGATGACTGACACTGCTATTGCACTGAAATCTTCTCAGAAAATAAAACAGGAATATTGCAAAACGATCATTCAAACTTATAAAAATGGGAAACAAAATGGGATATAGCATTCAATCCCTCGAACACAACACAAACTCCAATAAATAAAGCTTAATAATATCTCATAATACAAGACTTAACAGACATATTCAGAAAAAGTCCTTGCTTTTACATATTTTTGACTTATACACACTCATCTACAGAATCAGAAACCTCAAAATACGCAGGAGGTATTCTGGTAATCGCCTACCTTTTAAACATAAATGGAAACCTTTTTCCTGAAGGATGTTGGCTGGGCAAGTTTTACATTTTCAAGTCTAAACATTTTATTTTTTAAAACATAGTTTTATTTGACAACAGAATTGTTACATTTTTTCCATTCTAGCAGATATGGATATAATGTAGGATTTAAGATGGTAACATACCAAATTTTAAGGAATTTTTTTTTTTCATATTTTTTCCGTCATTTGTGATAATTTTTTGTTGTCAACAAAATAGGGGGTATGGGTAGCTCTGAGTAGAATGTATCATTTCGCTATAGAATAAATCAGATTTTTGTTTTTCAGTACTGGAATACATATATAAAAGTAGATACTGAGCTAATTTTATTTTCGATCTCCATGTCAATATTTTGTGTACAGTATTTTACATTGAAAATGTCAAAATAACTCCAAAATGGGTGTAATTTAAAGAATTTTTAATAAAAAATCATTAGAAGCCTGGTGACCTATATATTTTTTTTACTTGTTTTGAAAGAAATGTCATAGGACCTTGACATATACAAGTTTTAAAAAAAGTTGATCATTAGAACATATTTTTTTATCTTGAATTAATTTTTCGGTAAAAACAAAAGTGGGTGGGGTACGGTCCATATATGTTTGCTTTTTAAAGTAAAAAGACGAACGAGGATTACAATTGCTTTTGTATGATTTGATAGATATGTATATATGCAATCGAAAATTAATTGTTGTTTTTCAATAAATGTAATGTTATGAAAACAATTGTGAAAATGGTCAATGACAATATTTTTTCCTCTTTATAGTGACATTATGTGCCTTCTTCAATGACGTCGAGTGGAAAAAAAGCGTGGTGACCTAGCGTTTTCTTGATGATTTTGACTCTAAATTATACCAAAGAAGCTTTAAATATGAATTAAAAAAATAATCTCATCACTACGTCCTTTCCCAGCAAACCTCCTTAAAGAGAAATTATTAATCGGGTTAATCAAATTGAAGAATGAAGTTATAACGATATGTTACCTGAAACAATCCATCACTAGTTTTGCATTTGTAAAGTTGTAAAACCGTTTTTGTCAGATCTTGCTGTGTATATTAAGATTATTTTGTTTGTTTGTTTGAATGGTGTTTTACGACATTTTTAGCACATATTTGGCCACATATTACGGTTAATTTGTTTGTAGTAGAGGCAGACCTTTCTGGGTAAAACCAATATTGTATATCTCCCGCCATCTGTAAGGATTAAACGTAATATAACTCTGACAATTGTGGTCAGAAACCGAGTTAAAGATAACACAAGATAAGAACATTTTTATTTTAAGTCGACAATACACAAGTCCTGTAATCGACGTCATCAGCAGGTGTACGAGATGATCATCCGTAACGAAGATTTGTCTTAGCGAATTGAGAGCAGAATCGAAAAAAGTTATTTTAGCGAGATGATTCCCAGCGGAGTTGTTTCATTTTTAACTTTCTTTGATTCTGCTCTCAATTCGCTAAGTATTAGCAGAAGTGAATATTAACCGAATCTTTTTACCATTGATAATTTAGGCATAATTATATATTTATGGACTGAGAATTAGTATGGTGGCATATTTCTGCCACGAGATAGCTAGATAATTTATCGTGTATTTTTCGCGATAATGTTACATTTTCTCTTTAATTTTCAACAATTCTATCTAACAAAACTTGCTGCGATACTGCCCACTTCTGTCATCACGTTAGCATAATAGTTAACATTTGAAAAATTGTTTTCGTAATAATTCTGACTAATTGTCATGAAAATTCACGTTACTATCTCGTAAATATTTATAGTTAACTCAATAACATTATGTATCGCGAAACCAGAACTATCATGATCAGTAGTATCGCGGCATTTAACAAGATAACTGAGAGATCTTCGTGAAAATTAAATCATTATCTCGCAGAAAGCATGAAACGGGTATCGTGATAATTCTCTAGAAACAAGAATCATGACGGCAGAAGTGGGCATTAGCGTGGCATTTTAACATGATAACTTAAAGAAGTTAAGATAATTTTATCGGACAAATTGTATAAGATTTTCGCGAAAATTCTTTATTATCTCGAAAAATACATGCTACTATCTCGAAATAATCATGATAAGAATCTAGCTATCTCGTGGCAGAAATATGCCACCATAAATTAGAGCTGAAATGCGTGTGTTTATTTACCGAATCGAGACAAATCATCATCTCGTGCACCTGCTGATGACGTCGATTACTCGTCTTGAATTGGCTGGTGCCTTATCGTAACTATTATGTGTCAAAGACGTCATGGGACCAGTCTAGACTTGAATATAAACGTTAGTCCTCATGAGCTTTTGAGCCGACAATTAACATAATCTATACGCAGTCTACACGCAATCTATACCATTAACATACTGGTAGAGTATCTATAAAATACTACTAAATGCTACGAGTAATCTGAATGGCATTATCATGGCATAACTATGAATTGAATTGAATTGGGGCTTTAAGGCGCACCAACACATGAAAGGTTATATGGCGCCTAACAGGAATGAACATGCCAGGCTCATTCTCCATGTACATCGAGATAAAATATGGAGAACGGGCCTAGAACCTTCTCATCCTGTGCAAATTCTGTTGTAGACACTCCATTTCCGCTGGAGCCACGTTATAGTTTTTCTGCCACTGCCCTAGTGATATGAGCGAGATGGCACCTGAAACAATGCAGGGGTCATGATGAAGACTTTTAATGAGCATGAACAAAAAATGATAAAATGAACATGAATTTGGTGGTGGTGGGGATGGGGGGATGGGTGGGGGTGGGGGTACACGGGGCTAACTAAGAAACAATCTTCATCTTGAGCACATTGTCACTCTAAGTTTCAGAAAAAGATATACAATGTAAAACTTTGGTTGGTGCTGAAAATTACATATAAAACGAAACATGTTTTGCAAACTGACAGGACAAAACACTTAAACACTTAAACAAAGATGGATAATAAAAACCAGTATCACCTTGATTAGATCACAAATGGTAACACTAAAATAGCATAAATATAATACATGAGTAACCAGTATATAAGAAAAACACGTGGCATAGGTTGAAAAGGTTAAGTATTGATAAGTGCTATATTGACAAAATGAAAAGCTATCAGAGCATGTGTTAAATACAATTCCGTAAATTTGTCAGTATGAAATAATTGCAAATGCAAACAATACATGATATATAAGTATACATATAACTAAAAACATGAACGAGTATAATGCACAATACAATTAGATATCAAGCACGATTTTTAATTTTAAAATTATTAATTTGATATAATTTTTTAGCAAAACAAACATGTAGGCCAAACGTTTGCTATGTTAAAAAATAAAAAAAATATAACAACAACAATAAATACATGTTTTCATGTTTTCCAGAAAAAAAAAGCCATAGCATATACACGCTGTTATTTGGCGGATTAGTTTCTTTAGGTGTACATATGTGTGCGTGTAGTGTGTATGTATGCATATTTGTAAATGCGTTTATATTTGAGAATAATTATATTGATGCGCGTCTATACATTATTGTTAAACAGTCGCAATCTAAACTAGAATCAAGCAATTCATATTCAACCTTTGACAAATTGTACATGTTCTATTCTTCAGCGGCAACATAGTATTTGGTCATTACAATTGTAATTTTAGGTTTAATAGCTATATTTCCAACGCCCTGGTAGAGCCACACATTTTAAATCTCATTAAAGATAATAAATTACTAAAAGTAGATATAAATGTCGAACAGGTAATGCAGCATTTCAGGACCACAGTCAACCAAAAACACGCATAGAAACAAACACATATTACAAAGATGAATAAAAGTCGAAATGACATCACAAATATAAAAGGGTTGACAATAGAACTTCCGCCGTGGAACGGTCAGTGGCAAAAGTGAACTTACCCATAATACTTTATTTGGGTAAATATTAGCATTGGTATTTAGCAAACTATAAATAAGTGTACAATATTTGTTTTCATTACGCTCAGTGTAAAATCTTCAACAAATCGTAATGGTCCTTTAGCATATATTGTCCATAAGGCTATATCTGCGTAGAATACCATTTATGTTTTGTTTTCGTTGAACGTTTTGATTTAAGAATACGTTAAATACAATGTATGAATTATTTCCATATTATGAACATTGTGTACATTTGAAATATGCAAACTGTGTGCTTAAGACATTTCAGCATAAGCGTCTCTCTCTCTCTCTCTCTCTCTCTCTCTCAATTTCATGTGTTATTGCATGTATTACAAATGTCTGAGAAAGATATATGTATAGTTAATTTCTATTTAATTTTACTTCCGAAATAAGGAAAATATGCATTCTGGTTTTTATATACAAAGATATTCAATAAAACATACAACATATTTAGAAATTAACTTGGATAAACAGAATCATACGAAGGAGGTGGCTCTTGCCACTTTTGATCCACAGCTTGAGGCGTTTGTGGATATCCTATATGCATCTGCATCTGTAGGTTTGCGATGTTTGTGTATCCCATCACGAGGTCACCGTATGCGGGAGGCGGGTAAGACACCATTGGGTATGCACCTCCTGAAAAGAAGAAGCGTAATCAATATTTTGAACACAATTTAAACAGCTATTCCTTTTAGTTTTTCTAATAAAAAAATGATACTGTTTTTAGATAAAAAAAAAAAGAACATCCAACGTATTATCCCGGACACATCTCCACACCATCCTGGTTCAACTGTTTAATATTCTCGATAGTTACGGAGTCGAAAGGATTTCAACAGAAATCGCGTGACTTGAACTAACTGCTTCACGCATATAACGTAACCGACGCACCTCCTTTTCAAAGAGACACACACACTGCTTAAATTATTAATAACACCACGGCTGAAAGTAGATATAAAAGTCCCACAGGAAATGTAGCATTCAAGGAACACAGTCAACCAAAAACAGGCATAGAAACAAACAATAACTATAGGGATGGATACAATGCAAGGTATATGGCATCACAAACATATAAGGGTTGACAATATGGATACAGCCTTGGAACGGTCAGTGGTAAAACAGTCCGCTGGAGGTATAAACCAGGTTCTAGGGTATATCAAACCTCACTCTTACCCTATTGTCATCCCAATAAAACTATACCGTGTAAATAAAGACATCCTCACCATGCTAAATCTTCTAACAAACTAGGCAGCATTAAAACTAGGCAGTATAAGTATAACAGGTAGATGATCATGTATATATGAATATAACAAATCAAAGCTTAGAAAGCCACACATAAAGTACTCAGTGACTTGGCAGAAGCCAGAAAAACAAGAGAATAAACCATTAAGGGCACGACAAGACGAGATATTCTTCAGTGCTATTATTTCTCAATTTTCATAAAGGGTGTGCGGCCATACACCAATATTAATTGTTTTACTATGTAGTCCATATACTACTTTATATGGTTGTATAAGTATATATCGTGCTTTCTTCTTATTATTATTTTGAAATGAAATAGCTTAACCTGGTGTATATTTTTTTCTTCAACTCCAAAAATTAAAATAAAATGGCGATATACTGATATTGAAAATGTTATTAGTAAAGCAGCTTTTATTATTCTGAAAAACTGCCAACCTCCTACTACTTCTGTTGCTGTTGTTGCCTGTGTACCATCAAGTACCTGCCCTTGTCTACCTCGCTGTTTTCGGGAGCAACAACACACCGCTGTGACTGTTCCTACTATCAATAAGACGCCGAACAGACAGCCAATGGCTATTGCGACGTAAATGGCATCCCTAGAACATTTTATGAAATACAGAATGAGTCCATGAACATAAACATGGCATTACAGGTATATCATATTATTTTATGATGTACATCAGACAATTAGTGCTTCACGTCGCGTTAATACATCGTATTAGGTTATATTAGCACAGCAAACTCAGAGAGAGAGAGAGGTTCAGAGAGATTTAGAGAGATTTATCTAACTCAATAAAACCGAGTCTGCTGCCTTTGTTCTCTTGTGTTGGTTCTTTTCAAGGGATCCCCTTTTCCTTATTTATTGACATTCACACTAGCGTGTGTTTAGTAATGTGTGGCGATTGTAAAAGTCGGACCGACTACAAATCAGTAGTGTAATTACTTACTGGTCCTTTGGAATCTTCAAGCCCATTCCTTGTGGCTTTAAAGTAGAATACCACTTCAGTCGGTGTTAGTGGGCGTGAGGGGTCTTGCATTGCACATTACCTCTCATGAACAGACTCAATAAAACTTGGTCTTCTACTTTTTTTCTCTTGTTTGTGTTTTTTGCTTCCAATGGATCCCCTTTTCAGCATTTGTTATAACTACATGTTTAATTCAACAGAAGGCTAAATAAAACACATACTCAGAGCAGCAGTATCGGCTGTATCTTTCACCGCAGCATCCAGATGCGCAGGTTATTAATCTACCGTTGCTGTCATAACAAGAGTGAACCACTGCAAAAAATAAATATAATGAAAACTACAAATTGGATATAACTTCAAAGCATAAGTGCATTTGGATAAGTACTACGTAAAACTATACTGACCCAAAGGTAGAACGCAAGAGGATCGTTTTTGCTATATAACTTATGTGATGGACACTTATTTCAAATTGACATGAAAACACATATAGTTGCTTATGTGTTTTTCAATGCAATTGCAGGCTGGATATATGCTTAAATTTGTCCTCAAAATTAATTTTAATTTCTGATTCGTATCTTATCAAATTTTATGTTAAACATTTTATGTTGAAGTTAATTTTTAATTTGTTTTATTTCTTTATTCATTGGAAATCAATCCTAAACTTTACTTGTTAAGTTCCTTTCCTATTTCGTGAGCCAGACACAATTAGTAAGAGTATTTGGATGAGTCGGAGGACTAAAATAAGTGTAATGGCTAACATAAATGTATTGCTCCTTATTGTAACATATTTTCCGAAAGTATCTTTTATTCCAAACATTGGAGTAAAACATTAAATATAATACGATATGGAAAATATCGATGTTGCGTTGTAAGTTTGGTTCGTTATCTCGAGGGGTCAGTGCAAAACTATTGGAACTACATATGAATAAAGAAGGAGATACAATAGTTTTGCACTGACCCTACGATATATCGTCTTTAGTGTGATCCTTTTTTATCTCATGTACGCAAACCAACTATAAATGCATCGTCGTTGTCGTTCTCAGAACACCAGTATACTATGTTAACAACCAGGGACAATCTGAATCCCGGGTATAACTAAATAATTATGATAAATAAAAAATATATATTGATTGTCCTCCTACTAAAATCAACGGTTCACCTTTGTGTGATTAAAATACATGATATTATTACAGATCAAGGAATATAGCCATCACCCCTGTCTCTCTGATAACATTAATCCCCACGGTGAACCGCTGAAGAAGATGCATGATAATATTACAGATGGGAATATAGCCATCACCGCTGTCTTTCTGGGAACATTAATCCCCCACGGTGAACCCCTAAATAAGATACATAGAGAATAATAAATGGGTATTTTCATACCTAAAGCTCTCGGGCTGATATGGTGTCTCAGGCCGGATATAGGGTGTGATATGAAATACACACATTTTTTATTCTATTTATCATATACTTGAGCTTTGTCGAAATTTCAACTTCAGCTCACTCAGTACGCTGTTTTCCAGGGAGATAAAAATTGTCCATTCTGATGTGCCCATGTCTGTCGCGTAAGTGGCACACTACATTTATTTTTGTCCGAAATCTTATTGAAAATGAATTCCATTGGATTTGGAATTTTCTAATTAGGGTGAATTGTCATAAGTGGTTATTTTACCCACGGATAATGATTCTACAGCCAATAATCTGCCTCGAAAACAGGATGTAGGTAACTAATGAAACGCAGACGACAAACAATACCAGTGACAAATCGTATACAATCGTAACTAATCGGTTATTTCTGTATCACTCCGGTAAAAGGATCGAGATGAACATTCGGTTATTTCCGTGATATGACATTTTTTCGCCCTATATTTCACGCGTGTGATAAAGCTTTATTGCTCGGCAACGAAATCCTGATTGATATGACTAGCTAGGTCTATGTTCTAACGTATATTCAAAAACAACATATTTGTAGGGAAGTACATATTACAGATGTGAATATTGTCATCACCGCTGTCTTTCCGGGAACATGTAAACGTTTAGAACTAGTAAATTCTGATGTGATCAAGTCTGTCGCGTAAGTAGTACACAACATTTATTTTTGTCCGAAATTTTATTGAAAATGAATTCCATTAAATTTGAAATTTTCTAATCAAGGTGAACTGTCATCAATAGTTATTTTATCCACGGATAATGATTCTATAGCCAATAATTTGCCGCGAAAACAGGATGGAAGTAACAAATGAAACGCAGACGACAAACAATACCCGTGACAAATCGTATACAGTCGTAAGTAATCGTTTATTTCCGTATCACTCCGGTAAAAGGATCGAGATGAACATTCGGTTATTTCCGTGATATGACATTTTTTCACCCTATATTTCACGCGTGTGATAAGGCAACGAAATCCTGATTGATATGACTAGCTAGTTCTATGTTGTATCGTATATTCAAAAACAACATATTTGTAGGGAAGTATATGATAAATGATAATATTGCAAAAGGGAAAACGAGAGGTGGCCGCCTTATTTTGAAAAGAAACAAACATGCAAGGCTTCTACTACTATCATGTGAAATATTATATCTGTCGCTTGTATCGGGTGGTTTTATACATAATGTATTTGAAGTGTACATTTCAAGATGGTTATAGGCGTAAGGTGACAAAGTGGGTAATTATTGGTCTTTGAAAAGATGATTCGTTGGTTGACTGGTGATTTGTCATTTTCAGCACATTTTAGGCATTATATATGATGACGGTTGATATTTTTTAGCGGTGGAGACAGACCATCTACTTTTTCCTGGATAAAACGAGTACTGTACACCTCCCACCATCCGTAATAATCGACACTTACTCACTTACAAGTCGACCTCCAGTGGGATTCGTTTTTGAAGAGATGAGTCATATACGTACCTATACAGAAAATAGTAAAAGAGGTTGAATAGCCATACATCGCATTCGTCACAATATTAGAATTCAACGTCAAACTGACTTTACTTTTTGAAAACCGAATAAGTTTGCAAAATTACCAACTTCTGAAGGTCGTCTGTAAAATCGCTCGTTTGATTTCAAGGACGAATCCAACAACTCAACAACTCAGTTTGATAGAGATGTCTATCAAACTTGGAAGTATATGTTGGTGGTACCGTGAACCGTACTCAACGATTCTTAGGCTAAGCTAAGAAAAAAATGAATAATGAAAAAAGAAAATACTTTGTGACATCTGAAGAGACAACGTTTTACCTTAGTGGACGTTATGGACGAATAGTATGCTACATTAGAAACAAGTCAGGAGACAGTGGACATGTTCAATTCGTCCGGTGCGATGCTTTTCTGTTGGATTTATGACGTGGGCTGCTGTGTGCCATAGTGGAACAAGAGCTGCGCGCAACATGGTGTCTCGCGTAAAGTGACGTGTCCACCAAATATGTTTTAAATGATTTTCATCTTGATAAAATCGAGGGTTTATGCAACATCGCATTCAGAAGAGTAGCGTTCATAGTTTTCCATAAAAGGAGCTAGATGCAATTATTGATGAATGGACAGATATTACCATTCCATAGACCTGATTCGGTCAAAAAAAACCCAGACATGTCCATATCAGCTTGTTACTTCATTGTGCTAAATATAAGCTTTACTTATAGACAGTGTCCCTTTAAAAAGTTAATTTCATACTGAACATGTTTAATGTGCAAAAATGTCCACTATTATAATTGGGAAGTATCATGTTATACAAACACTGTTTTTTTGCTCTCACAAATTGACATTTTAACCTAAGCATATATCCTGTTTTATCATGAACATGTCATCACAAATTAAAGCTGGTATTTGCTTGTTTATGTAATGAATTAGTTTTAAAGGCCATGTTTGAGTATAAAAACTTCAACATGACCCTTTTTCTAATCATTCTATTAAAGAGGTTTAATCATAAATTTGTAAATCATATTTAATTTTTTTTAAAGCATTTGTAAACTGAAAATGTAGCATGTAAATACATTAAACATTACTCTGCACGGATATAACAAAACAATTGTATCACGTATTTATTTTCTATACAAAACATTTTTGAACTGAATCGAATTAGATGTTTAGTTGTTAGATGTTTAACGGCTCATTATAGGTTATTTACCGCCATCCAAGAGAGACGGGAAGGATACTTAGAACAATTTTGCATAATTAATTTGTAATTATCACATGTTTTGTATATGCTTTGTAATATATTCAGCCATGGTACTACGTTTAGTGCTAATAACTGTTTAAAATGTTAACTTAATTTGACTTGTCATGTTTATCAAGAGAAAAAAACACAATGGTAATGACAGTTTAATCAGCATGCCTATGATATATACTGAACTTTTACTGGAGTATCAAATTACCCAGCTGCAGTAGCGACAGCTTATCAGTGGCAGTGGAGTGAAATGTGTACTGTATGTGGTTACTGTATAAGGTAATTGCTTCAATTATCAGCTTGTCTACTGTATTGGTTTTTAATCTAAGCATATGGGAAAATGTCAGTGCATATTATAATTATGTAATGTTCTCTGCTACTATGGGTGAGTTCAGTGACTGGAAGTTATTAAAATAACAAGAATTATATATATGAAATTTGAACACTCTACTCTATAGGACAAAAAAATAAAATAATTTCACTCACATTTTAACACAGTTTTTAAAGAGTCTTTAAAAACTGTGTTAAAATGTGAGTGAAATTATTTTATTTTTTTTATTATAATTATGTAATGTTCTCTGCTACTATGGGTGAGTTCAGTGACTGGAAGTTATTAAAATAACAAGAATTATATATATGAAATTTGAACACTCTACTCTATAGGACAAAAAAATAAAATAATTTCACTCACATTTTAACACAGTTTTTAAAGACCAGTGCTCACACTGGCCATTTTAAATTAATAGCCACACATTTTTTAGTTAAGAAAATAATAGCCAAATTTAATGCGTAAGAAAATTTGGTCAGTCGTAAGAGCCAAATTTTCAATCAGATTTTATTAGACTATCAGGGCCTCCTCTGGCTATATTTTTCTTTTTGTCACCACTTTCTCCAAGTGAAAGAAGTAGGAGCCTAGACTAGAATTTAAAATGTTAAAAGTAGGATTCCAGGAACTCCTTACACATTGATAAAACAAAGAATGATGGATTAAATAATGAATAGAAATATACTTTATGTATCTGTCATCTATATATCGTTTTCCTTTCCACCAACATGTATTTGTAAAGGACAGTTTTTCTCATTCGATTATGTAAAAAAAAAAAAAAAAAAAAAATCCGAAATTATGTACCATCCGAAGTACTATGACACCGCACTTTCACGGCCCGAAATTTCAAAACATTTAATCGAAATACCATCAATTACGAACTTTTTTCATGCATTAATGTGTTTTTAATGCCAAAATGGTCTTTCTTATCAAAGGGGAAAGAAAACACAACCCTAATAGTAGGATAATGTAGTTTTATGTCATTAATTGTAGATCTCAAAGTTGTGACAAATTGAAACTGCCGACACGAAGCCAGGCACAATATTCTTATTGTTTCAATGTTTTAATTACTTTATTGCAAGTGTTTTCACAGTTCACAATACATATGGGAGTTTGCTACCTTATAATCAGGATCATGATGGGATAGCTATTAATGCAGATGAAAGTAGCGACTATGTTCATAATAATGCGTGCACAAATTAATTTCATCTCTTCGTAGTTTGTGTACAGAAAAACAAACAGGAAACTGTACCTACTGTTGGATGCATAACGGATTGTCTGATTGGTCAATCGCCCGAAAGATAACAAATAACGGCATATCTGATTGGCTATTCGGTCCATTAATCACATGATGTTTGCGTGTATCAACAATGCCGATTATCCGACAACGAAGTGCCAATTAAGGGAATTAACAACTTTTACAAGCGATAATTGATAAGCGCGTGGCGACATCACAGGGGGGGTGAACGGATTATGTAATGTTTATTGCGGTTATTTATTACTTGGGGTGTCAAACTGACCATTATACGAAAAATGTATAATAAAAAAAAAAAAAAAAAATAAATAAATAAATAAAATAATCGCCATTTCTTGTCGACATTTCTTTAAAATAATCGACAGTATTATAAAATAATCGCAAATGGCGACCATGGCGTATGGTAGCGTGAGCACTGAAGACGGTACATGTATGTATGTGGCACTGTCAGACTCCGACCCATGGTCAGTTGGAGAGCTGGAAGTTATGGGTATTAAGAAGGACAATGCCAAGGAGGTTATATATGAAATTTGAACACTCTGCTCCAAAGAACAAAAAAGTTATAAGAATGTAACGCACTTTAAACACATTTCTTTGGAGACGGTACATGTATTTAAGTGGCAACTGACCTTGACATAGGGTCAGTTGGAGGCTGATATTACTGCAATAAGATGAACAATAATCTGTGATTTTATATATGAAATTTGAACACTCATCTCCAAAGGACTACAAAGTTAAAATAACTTTAACGCAAACCTTAACCAAAACCTTAACCAAAATCTTAACAAAAAACTTAACCAAAATCTTAACGCTAACATATTGCATTGTAATTTTCTTGTCCTTGGGAGTAGATATATAACCTCCTCGTCATTTCCTTCTTAATGCCAATAACGTTCAGCCTCCAGCCGACCCTGGGTCGGAGTCAAGGTCACTTAAATACATGTACCGTCAATATTTGCGCTAAAATTTGCTTGACGGTACATGTATTTAAGTGAAATTGACTTAACCAGAAGGTTATATATGAAATTTGAACATTCTACTCCCAAGGAAAAAAAGTTATAATACAATATGTTGACGCCGTCGAGATTCGAATCCTTGACAAAGGGACAAAAGTCAAAATCAACCCAATACAATAAGAAAGTATTGAAAGCCTTATTGGTCCAGGATGCTCATCGTCTCTTCCCAACATCAGGCAAGGGAGCAAATATTGTTTGGGGCGCTTGTTTCAGCCAAAGGTTTTTCGACTTTTTAGACAAAACTTATCTACTACCTAAATAAGTTGTATATCGGACAATCCTAGTGGTAAATAAACATACTTTACTTGGCAAAATCGGTTTAGAAATAAAAAATTCATTTGCGAAAGCTGTTTTTGATGGGTCTTTTTCAATGTAAACTTCTGCAGCATGAATTTATTTATTTTTAGAATTTGTATCCAAAAATGGTTTTAAATTGTTGGATATTCGTAAATTAAGACACCCTGAAAGTTTTATAGCAAAATATGAAGGCTAACTGAAGTCAATCGATTTTCAAAAGTAAAGCAGTTTTATTTACCACTAAATATACCAGTTCTAGTGGTATGTAACTGAGGTACGTATTATTTAAATTGCTCAAGTTACTGCAGAAAAACCTTTGGCTGAAACAAGCGCCCCAAACAATAGTACCATGTTTTATGAAATCTTTAGTATGACCCAGCCGGGGATTGAACGCATGATCTCCCACATGCGAGGTGGACGCCTTCTCACGGTTCAAGAAAATAATAAAGATGAAAGATCATCATATTTAAATTTGAGTCGAATTGGAGTTTTACGGTGTACTAACACAAATAGGTTATATGGCGCCAACAGGAATGAACATTCCAGGTTCACTCTCCATTTACATCTAGATAAAAAGTATGCAGCATGGGCATGGAACCTTCTCACCTGCAGATCTACAGAGTTGCTGCAAAATCTATTGTAAATACGCAAGTTTCGCTAGAGCCACGAACATTATGTTCTGCCAACACTCAAGATGACATTAATTCGGAGGATTTTTACCCCTCTGCCTGGATAAGCAATGGCCCTGTTCTGCGAAATATATATTCTGAAAAAGAAATGTTCAGCACGGTATTTTGCATATCTAGCTTAAAGAAACTGAATGTTTATTTTATAATGTGAAGCATTTGATAATTTTGGCATGTCAGAAGATGTTCTTGTTTTTCACTTATTATGCGTGATTCAAAGTAAGTATCAGAGTTATCTCCCATTTATATAAAACAACATTTTTCACATTAAGAATAAGAATATTATCAAGAACAGGGTTAAACTTGATTAAATAAGTATTCTGGGTTTCGAGTGATAAAAAACGCAAAAACAATTGACATTAACCTTGTCATTATAATGAAATTACGAACCAAAGTTTTAAAATTTAAAATGATCTCCCTTTGTTTTGAAATAAGAACGAAATTATAATTTCTGTAAAGCCGGTCAATTAAAACATGTTGCTACTTTTTTTCGCAAATATCGTTTGAAAATAATGTCCTGCATATATTTGTTAATTATGTTAGGTATATTTTTAATGGAGGCTGAAGCACATAGCCTTGAATCTGCTCAATCGGATTTACCATGTTATTTACTTGCTAAACTGATTTCTTTCAGTATAGATATGAATGACATAGTTAAAAAAAAAAGAGAACAGTTATAAGCGAGAAGGTATATAATAGAACAGCCCGAAAGGAAACGATGTAAATACACATCATATCACGTACGTTTACTATATTTAGTCCGTATTCTATTACATTTTAAAACGCTTAATTAACGTAACAATGATGTTTTAAAGTTGTTTTGACAAGTATAACTGCGTTTTCCATTAATAAATCATTATGTTTACTTATTTACTAACCTATTTACAGAAAAACATATATCTAAATGAAAGCGGTAGTAATAAATTAATCTCATATGCATTGTTTAAGAATGTTTTTAATGTTGAAACATAGCTGTAAAAATATACAACTGTTAGTCAGAGAACTGGTTAGTACAGTTTATATGTCATGTAGCACAGCTAACAGAAGAAACCAGGAGATATAAAAGAAATAAGTGTTGAAAAACAGGTTATGTCCATATATTAAAGTATTAGAAAATAAAGAGATTTAATAGTATGAATTTGATTGATATACAATATGTGATCAATTTGAGGGATTTAAAACAACTATGTGATATACTCTAAGCCTTGTAAGTATAAGAGTCAAATATTCCAAGATATTTAAACAAAACATCATTATTTTAAATACTGTTTACAAAACATGTGGATACAGGTGGTACGTATTGTGTTTGTTTTACTGTTCATAATTATATAACAGATAGAGTATGGTCAGATTTAAAGTAGCCATACCATATAATGTCCATTTCATTTGTCTGTCATACTTTAACTTCCGATAACTGACATTCTGACAGGTGTCATTTTCAATTAAATGATTTGCAACTGTGTAAATACAAAAAGGAAATGCCGTGCAACAAATATGTTATTGTCAAAAAGACGATGACACCAGGTACAAAACAATTGTCGTTGCAACAGGGAAGTTGCAACAGGGAAGTGTTTAACTAAAAAATAAATTTGACAAAAATGGAAAAGTACAGGTAGGTTATGATGTATGATTTGCTCCAGAATTGTGTGTTCCCTAGTATTGTGTTCGACTTCATTTCCCTGTAGGAATGTGAATTAATATATTACAGTAAATGAAACTCAACAAATCACCCAAACGTAATATAAAGGGAAAGTGGTGGGGTTTGGGATTATAAAACAACAGTAAAATATTTTCTCTGTTTCCTATCGTAATAGGACACTGACCCAATCGCTCATGGGAATTTTACGCACCGAATAGTAAAAAAGTAAACACAAATCCGGAAAAAACGAGTGTGAACTCGCATGCCTTGTATTAATCAGAAACATATATACTGTATCTGTTCTTCTCTCTATCCTTTTTTCTTTTTATTCTATTGCAATAGAAGCCTGTGTATACAATACATTGTCAGTTCATTTATATCACATTCTCCCATATAACATATTATTAAAATGTTAATACCCATCTACCTCGATTAAGATGCATTGTGCATGTGAAATAAATATAAAAAGGCGATATACGTACTTTTATACCTGTCTATACGAGCATCTCATGTAGTTATTTACGAAGAAACTATAACTTCCTTACTGTTTACATTATCCAATACTCGTTATATGTCTCTGAACAAATTACAATGCTTATATATTTAATCACATACTTAATTTGTTATTAACAAGCTAGGTCTTTGATTTAATATTTAAACTTACCTGCTGTTAACGTTAATATATAAACTCCCTTTACTAGTGAGTCCGCCATTTCTACTTATAACACGCTTCAGCTACTACCCAACTTCCTTTCTTTACTGTTATTTTGCTTGTTGACTATTAATACGCCGTTTTTGGTTTCACCGTATACAGTGCTCAAGGTCACATCAAAATTGAATGTGTGACTCTACCTGCATTTAAAACAATACATACCCATAAAAAGTCTAGATAATACACGGATGCCCCGCTTTTCATTTTGGGTACGGTGTAAGACAGCAGCATTTTTTGAAGACAGCATTTTCAGTGGATTGGGAGACGGGGTGGGGTGTCGTAATAGCTAGACTTTAGTGTGCCCTAAAACCAGCATGACTATATACCTCGGCCATAACGAACTCTCTGACTAACTATATTTCATTTAATGGTGATTGAACACATCTTGAACACATCTGTCCGTATACAGTTGCCAAGTGAATCGTATATGACTATTCTACGGAAGTCTATAGGTACCTTTTGAGTTATGACCTGTGACTTACGACTTATGACTTTTGACTTAATGCGGGAAATTTATTCAAAATGGAGGAATCAGAGTCTACAGATACTGAAAGGGCATAGCACGAGGCAAGTATTTAATTACTCTATTGATTGATTGATATTTTAGACAGAATATGAAGTAAGCTCGCGGTTTTCAAAGATCATTCATTACCATACTGACGTATATTCGGCAGGTGCCTTCCTGATTTTTCAGGACTTCATCCGCGGTGCGGTAATTAGGTGTGCATATAATCCTAATACATTTAGGGATTCACGAACCTTTGGAGACCCTTTTAAAAGTACATAGAAATATAAAACACACGTTTGAGGAAAGTTTGGTGCTTTTGTCCGGCGTGTCTAGATTGGGTCCTAAAACCTGGGTTTTGGTCCCTAGCTATATTATGCAAATCACCTGACCGGACTATTTTCCCCCCATAATTACAAGCGCCAAACACGAGAGATGATACTAGTATCGATCGAGGACGAAAATGCATTCATTACAACGACAAGTGAAAATAAAACAAACTCAAAGCAGTAAAATGATGGATGCTTGCGCAGAACGAAGCGGTGAACAACGAAACATCAAGAAATTGACCAAGTCGGTCAGATCTACTGGTTTTACCGATTGGTGATTCTGCTGATAACTTCTTGCCAATGAAAAGATAAATGTTGTTTGTAAATTGCACCTGCCACTTGAAATGGTTTTTCAATTGGCAAATTGGCTGAATGTGACAAAGGTCTAAAGATTTATAAAGATTGGACTTTTCTAAAATATGTATCAAACAGCCAGTGGTGAGGAGAAAGGGCAGTTTCTATTGCCCATGATAGGACAGTGTTAATGCTGAAGAATATTCCGAGGTTGTTCTTAAAGCCTATGTCAAATTTATTAAACATAAAAGCAATATTTGATAATTTGTTTCATGAATATTTTTTGTTCGAAATTACAGATTGCTAAAAGTGAGAAAGGAGCTGAAAGACACAATGACTACACATTAAATTGTGGATGGCCATAGTTTTTTACCAGAGGCACTTTCCGACAAGTCACATCGCGTAGAGGCGGGGGGATTAGGATCGTCCCCCATGCTATAGAAGAGGCCCAGACTGTAGTATTTAAATGAGTAGGGAAAACGGTTTTCTTCCCAAATGACATCGATGTAAAGTGGACAAATCTGGTAATCTAGTGGGTATGTCATAGAGCAATTCAAAGACATGAAAGAACATCCATGGACAGAGCTGTAACGTTCACAAAAGGAAAATGTAGTAAAGATAGGGAACAGATGGCTGAAAAAGAATATCAAAAATAGGAGTTTAAGTCCGACTGTCGTTTGCATGTGGACAGTAGTTACTTCCGATAGACAATCAAGAACCAAACACGTATAAATAAAATATTATAAGATGCAACACCTCTCACGCCTCCTAGCACCGGCTTAAGCGATAATCTACGTTAAAGCAACATAGAATGGTCTTGAGTTAAGTTGTTATTCAATGGCAGGTTGTTCTAGGGTATCAGGTTTTCCAGAGGTTGAGGACGGCAATCCGTTGTAGGATGGGTTCCATGTTTCATCTGTAGCAGTGAACAATAAACTCCTCTTCATTGATATTAACGCAAATAAAGTAAATTTTAGTTTTTCCTCAAAGAACGGAAGTACTAGATAATTGTGCTATACCCCATGGACAAAAAGAAATATATGGATATGAACACGATCTTTTCGTGTTATAAAAAATACCATACTTGTGATACATGTTGTTATACTTTGTATAAACATGGTGAAGTTGTTGCTGCGGGAGTAAACTTTAGAATACTTTCTGTGTTTTGGTGGATACAGAGCGTCAGTTGTTACTGATAACACACATTATTTTCTTGAGGCATCTGTTCCATCTATACAGTTGCTGTGGATAAAATTGAAACCAAGGCTGTTGAAGTCCATGATATTGTGGGACACAAAGATTTCAGGTGTAAAACCGCAAGTTAGATCTGAATAAGGAATGTGCTATGGGACCAAAAACGCTTGTTCATTATGAACAAAAAATAAACATTGCCTAATGTTGGTAATATTGGTGAACTGAGTCAAGAAAAATTCAGTGATTATTTTTAATATTTATCTGCAGACAGCAATGTGTAATTTATCATTTATTTTCAGAATTTGATGTTCCATTAAAAATAGTTTGTCGCTAAAACATCCATTTTACAAGTAAAGACATGTGGGTTATGAGATAGGATAAGCACAAGGATTATTTGTATAACCGTTGGACTTGTGTTAGTTTATAATTGTCTTAACATAGTAATTTTGGCATAAGTTTACCCAAGAATACAAAAGCGACAAGTCGTAAGTCACAAGTCATTAGTCACAAGTCACTAGTCAAAAGTCTTTAGTCACAAGTCATTAGTCACAAGTCATTAGTCATTAGTCACAATTCATTAGTCACAAGTCACAAGTCGATAGTCACAAGTCACTAGTAACAAGTCATTAATCACACGTCAGTAGTCACAATTGATTGGTCACAAGTAAGCCAATGTATAAACATGTTTATAGTAGAATGGTTGTGTTCAGCCTTTAACAACACACATGCCAAAATGCAAGTTGCCATAAAAAGAAATTGCTAAGTGAAATTCGAGAAAAGTATAGTCTTATATTGGTCAGTAGATGGATGGATGGAGGATTTCTAATTAAATTCGCTACAGGGGTTTAAACCCACGACCTTATGTTCCTGAGGCGAGTGACAAACTTCTGAGCTAATGCTACCCCCAATCTTTTTTTCAAAATTTATATATCTGTGAAATCAAAGTCGATATAAAAGTCAAACAGGAAATGTAGCAATGTACCACAAAGCAAGTACTCAGAGACTTGGCAGAAGCCATGGCAACAAGAGAACAAACCGTTAAGGGTACGACAAAACACAATTCAAGACAAACAACAAACGCTACCGTCCTAAGAGCATGTAGGTAGACATTATGATAGGGTCCACAATATGTCCGGCCATCGCACAATCGAAGAGGAAACCATAGTGACGAGCTGTAAAAGGATCAACCACTAAACATGCAGTGTGTTGCAAAATGATAGGCCCATAACCTCTTTTGATAAACTTTTTAACCATTTTTATAAAGATTGTATAAGAGTGATTATGACCAAGGATCTTGCGAAGTTCGTAAATCATATCACCATAGAAGTCAGCTTGTGATAGTCATAGCCGCAGATTACAACAATTACAAGCATAAACAAAAGACAAGGTATATGACATCACAACATAAATGGGTTGCCAATAGGGCTACCACCTAGATCAGTGACAAAAAGGTCACTGGGTGTTAAAACCAGGTCCTACGGTGAAACAGCAGAGTTATGGCCCTTGATTTGTAGAAATATGCTGTACTTTGCGTTGTTAAACATATACTTGAATAATTACCTACTATTTTTCTGTTGTCATTACTTTTCATACTAATAGCTTAGAAACAGTAGGTCTAAAATTCGAACAGGAAATTTAGGTCTATGAAAGTCATAAAATCACAATACCCCTTTTAAATGAGCTTGTTATATAAATATGATTGAACACCAACA
Organism: Cyrtodaria siliqua; assembly: GCA_037043455.1. Taxonomy (NCBI): domain Eukaryota; kingdom Metazoa; phylum Mollusca; class Bivalvia; order Adapedonta; family Hiatellidae; genus Cyrtodaria; species Cyrtodaria siliqua. Next base: position 27,205 of record JAWPHD010010758.1, on the reverse strand, counting down.
AAAATCAAGTATTTGTTTCTAAATCTAATGGCAAGGCATTTGTGTCTAATATTTGCATAACTCGTTAGATTTTAGTTTTAGAAATTTAGTTTATTTATTAGCTAAATAATACCATGCAGTCAAACTTAACCAATACAGTACACATGCCTCTTACAAATGATGACCTATGGATACATTTTCTCCCATCCCTATTGTGTTTATATAGCTAGTAGAGCGCCACCGGCCCTTATGAGCCTTTTGTTTATTTCTAAACGAATTTCTCGATAGTAGTCTTCGTCTTGTTCCTTAGGTGATCACCAGATTCAAAGAATATGGCCATGATCCGAAAAGAAAAAGTATGATTTGTCGTCCCCACAATTTGACTTGTATTTGTTTGTTTGCATTTTTCTCCGGTTTTACTCTTAGTTACCTATTTAAAGATGAACATTGTCCTAAATCAACAAATTCGCTATTGATATGTTTTTAATTATTAAATATCATTATAAATACGATATTTACTATGCTATTGATGTATGTTTAGTGAAAATATGTTTTTAAAGATAAAAATGGAAAAGGCGAACAGGCATTGCTACAAAATCGAAAAAAATCTAAGGGGGAAAACTCTTCCTCGTATAACCGGGAGTGACTTCATTGGGAACAAACACAGGGAAAGCGCGCAAAAACAGTATAGTGTCACTGTGTATGAAAATGTCGGAATTAAACTGTTTTTATCGAAATTATGACAGTAAGTCACCGGCAACACCGCATATCTTGGAGGAAATAAAGTGTATTATTATTATTATCACTACTCAACTTCTATTATCGGTAACCCAGGTTTTTTGAAAATAACACAAATACTAAAAGCTGGAAATCACCGAAACACATACAAATATTTTATTAACAATGCAATCTGAAATCTTTTTTTCCAGATTACATTTAAAACATAAATCCAATTTTAATTCGTAATGTACTCGTACCTTTATTCGTGTTATTTTCAAATAACCTGGGTTACCGATTATAAAAGTTGAGTAGTGTACACTAAGCGCAAAATGCAGTATATTCCAAATGCATGGACATGGTCTAATACTTGTACATTAATACGAGCGTCAGATAATATGCCGAAAAGTAGACATTGAAAAAATATATTTAGTACGTTTTTATTTTCACATAATTGATAAAAAAAAACAATAAAAAAACAAACATAATAAATGACACAGCATCTAATTTCTATAGTAACAGGGAGTATATATATGCCATAAGTCCCCGCCTCCTGGTGACCAAAACACTCGAGGAGTGGCACGTATTAGATTTGGATTTGCAGTATGACACGCTCTCCACGTGCCCGCAACTAACAATATACCACACACCGACTAATCAACTATTGCGGTGCCCTATTGAATTACAGCCTAATTAGGGTACATACGGCGGTATATGAAAAAAGGCACGCACCATTGAGGGAAACATAGTTTTATGACACATTTCCTGTTTATTGCAATTCCGTGACCGGTGTAATACCGCCGCGGCGAGCCGCGTACGGCACAAGACGGATATATGATGCGTGGGAAACTAGTTTATCGCGCACAAAGAGATAAACATATCTAAGATCTAAATAGTATAGCCAAATGTATTATGAGCACGATTGTATGAATTATGTACATGTAGAGATCGAAACAACAGACCCAACAGATCAAATTTACCATAATATAAAAAGTATATCTTGTAAGTCACTTATTTTACTTATTGCATGAGCTAAGAGCCGTTATTGTTTTGCCATAAAACATTACTGAACTAATATTATAGCTAGTAACATTATCAATTTTCTGCCTTGTATTTTGTCATATTTTTTTTAAATCCAGAAACCGATATATGTAGACGGACGGTGACATATAAATAGATATAGATCGACACTATTGGCAGAATATGGCAGAATTTGAATTGAATTGAATGTTGTTTAACGGCTCATCAACACAGTATAGGTTATTTAGAGCCGCCCCAGAGAGAGGGGAAGGATACATAGGAATCCGGTCACCTGCCCTACTCTTATTATCGAATAGATTCCTATGGTTCTTTAACGTGCTCGGAGGATAGACCGATACACGGGACCGCCCGGTTTACGTCCCCATCCGACGGACGAGGCTAAGGGAAAGTGTCTTGCCCAAGAACACACCGACGGAACTCAGTGGCACCACGGAGGATTGAACCCGGGGCCTCCGGTTACAAATCCGCCGCGCTACCGACTGCGCCAATATGGCAGAAGAGGGAATATAATTAAAAAATAAATAAACCTAAAAAATATATATTGAAACAAAGACACAGTGTTTCTTTTACCGGATTCATTTAAATTTATATGCTTAACTTTTTTTTGCAATCTTTTGAAAACGACTCCTCAACGCCGGTTGAATCGGTGAATAAAACTTGCTCGGAGACAGAGGGGTTAGGCACTTCTAATTTTTGTAATATTGTTGGTACCGCTGCCATTTTTAATCGGCATGGCTGTCTGTTCTCCAAATGCATCGAAAAAGAAACCAAAAGACGGACTTACCACAAATCTCAAAATTTTACTACAAACTCGCGCTTCTTTCGAAGGTTCCCACTTTTTTGGCGTGACGGGCGATTTTCGTCGGCAGCGGTCCACCCACACTATTAACCTGATTTAGAACCCGAAAGAAACTGATATTATTATATTGTCCTTCTGTATGCATACGTTTGCACCCAACAACAGCACACGGCATTTTTAAAACCGGCATTTTAACACGTAACATAAGACGTAATCCTACATAGACAATGCAGACTTAATGCGGAGCCGCTTATCGCTTAGTACCGATGACGTCACAGGTGTCGTGACACTTACCTGCCTTCAAAAAGGGCGAAACTCGGAGCTTGTGTGCTATAATATATAATTGGCTACTGTGACAAAACGGGACAATCAATAAGTGTAATATTTGAACAGATTGTATATTATATACATATATTTCAGAATATATGCTCAAAAGATACGCTGTATTTCACCTTTAAGGGTTTAAGCTGGGTTTTAATAGATTTATTAAAAATGTATGCTTAACGCTGTTTTTATTTCTTACTACATTATATATTATGTTCAGTTATAGATATCGTAAGATCTGTTGAGAAATGTAAACCGTAATTCCAGAGTGGAAATAGAGGATGCAGGATTATTCCGTTACAACATTTGTATGGAACACGGAAATTGTTTTGTTGTATAAGTACTGTTTAGATAAATAGCTAACACTGAAACGCATCATTTTCATTTCATGCTTTTTCGAATTTGTATGTCTTTTTTCTTTTAATTTTACAAGGATCCACTTTGTTTGCATGCCTTTCATGCTTTTACCTGAATGTGTAAGGATTAGCTAACAAGAACAGTACGCCTGTCTAAACAGATCTTTGGAGCGTTGTGGTCTAGTGGTAGAGCATTGGACCCATGCTCGAAAAATCGTGGGTTCGATCCCCGCCATTGCCATATGCGTTGTGTCCCGGAGCAAGAAACTTGATCTGCATTTGCTTAGTACTAGATCTACCCAGGAAGACATCGAGAGTGATTCAAATAAGTTCATAGAGCTTTCGTTACAATAGATATAAAATAAATAAGTTTAAACTAACATATCTGTCGGCATATATAATTACATAATGATCTCCTTGTATACGTTCAAAGCGGCATCAACATCAGTCGAAAGTCAAACATTTGGCTTCAGAAGGTATTACAACTCTTTAATTTCAGCTTTACATGATTGTTTTGGAGATGCAAGTCCGACTTTATGTTGTTTGATCCAGAAATAGTTTGTGGTCGGTATTTCGGTAGCCAAGTCGATCTGGAAGACGTAAGTTCTAGTTTGTATGTATACATCTACAAGCTCGCACTTATGTATCCAAGCACGGACTTCCTTGTCGACTTGGCTACCGAAATCACGACCACCAATTGAAATAGTTCAGAATTCATTAATTCGTGATTGCCACAAGGAATATCAGCGCTCGCATGAGCTCTTATAGTGTGGATGTTCCATGGCTGGGCAATGTTGTCAAGCTCTGCTTGGACCATCCCATGAATAAACTAAACTCTAACGATTTATGCAAATATTAGACACAAACGCCATGCCATTAGATTTAGAGACAAATAATTCATTTTTGTTGGTTTTCAATCTTATAAGCCAAAGTATGTGGGGTATACTGGAATCACCTTGTCCGTCTGTCCGTAGACGCAATTCTTGTCTGGGCTATTTCTCAATAACTCCTTCTTAAAATTTCGCGAAACTTGCTAGGAAGTATCAATATCGAGTGGACATGTGCGAACTATCATGACGTTCCGGTTTGATAATTTTCCAATGAGTTATGGCCCCTTGTATTTCCAAAATATATATATATAATACAAAAAGTTTGTCCGGGCTATCTCTCTAAAACTCCTTGTTAGAATTTATTGAAACTTGCTAGGAAGTATTAGTATCAAGTGGACATGTGATCAAGTGGACATGCGCACACTATCATGACTTTCCGGTTCAATAATTTTCCACTGAGTTATGGCCCTTTGTATTTTTAATGCATTTCATACTTGGTAGTCAAATAGAAAATTCTTGTTCGAGCTATTTCTCTAAAACCCCATGTTATAATTTCATGAAACCTGCTACAAAGCATCAATATCAAGTGGAGATGCGCATATTGTCGTGACGTTTCGGTTTGATAATTTTCCACGGAGTTATGGCCCTTTGTATTTTTAATGCATTTCATACTTTGTAGTCAAATAGAAAATTCTTGTCCGGGCTTTTTCTCTATAATATATGTCTATATATCTTATAGGAACAAAGTCTTGTATGTTTATCCACCCCTCTCCCCTCCCCCAAACAAGTTGCCAGCGGGGGGTATTTGTCCGCCTCCGGCGACAGTTCTAGTTTAAGGTGGAATATTGTGGTGTTATGACTTCCAAAGACCTAAATTTCCTTGGCGACATTTATACCTACTGTTTCTATGCTATTATTAGTCATTAGTCATTAGTCACAAGTCACCAGTCAACCATTCTACTATATTATACATTGGCTTACATGTGACTAATGCCTTGTGACTAATGACTTGTGACTAATGACTTGCGATTAATGACTAGTGACTAGTGACTTGTGACTTATGAATAGTGACCTGTGACTAATGACTTGTGACTAATGACTAGTGACTTATGACTAATGACTAATGACTTGTGACTAATGACTTGTGATTAATGACTAGTGACTAGTGACTTGTGACTTATGAATAGTGACCTGTGACTAATGACTTGTGACTATTGACTAGCGACTTGTGACTAATGACTAGTGACTTGTGACTGGTGACTTGTGACTAATGACTAATGACTAATGACTAATGACTTGTGACTAATGACTTGTGACTTGTGACTAGTGACTTGTGATTAATGACTTGTCGCTTTTGTATTCTAGGGTAAACTGATGTTAACAGTACTATGTTAAGGGGGAATTGACCTATTCGAATATTTAAGGGAACGCATATGAACTATATATATTTGTAAATTTGAAGATATTTTCGATTTGAATCTGAACTTTGTTTTGTCCTCATGTGAACAAGATTTTAATAATAACATTTTATTTTATATCAAACTGTTAGTCTTGACGATACCTTTCATCTGATATATAAATTATATAACTTAAATTAGGCTGTAAACTATTATTTATAGAATTTCCTATGTCTTTCGCTGCTTTTTTACCAAGGAATTTTAAGATAAAACAATGTTAATGCCATTTATCTTTTAAATGGCTCGATAAAAAAATGCACAATTTTAGTATTTTTTTTGAGAATTTAATTTCCTATCGGAATTCAAAATAAAATGTGCTGGTCATCGGAATATTTGTTTCAGTATACTCTTTTATTGACCCCAAACCCCTTCGAAAAAAAAGACGTCTCTGTTGACGTCGTGTCATTAACATAACGACGTCGACGGTACTTATATTAAAGGTATATTGTACATGTTGGTGATACATCAATAATTATTTTTAAATAATCAGCTGTACATAGTAATAGTGATAGTAACCTGCTAGACGGAATGTACCTGCTATTCAACATACATTGTTGGTGAGTTGATAGTGTGTTTCAACAGTCAGCTTCGCATGAAGTGAAGCCCTGCACATGATAGTACACATATCATAATAAGCTTCTCAAAACGAAGCCCCACGTATCTTCAAACAATTTCATGTTTTACAACATTATGATAAATAGTTTGGTAATATAGCGAAATGCTGATGCAAAACCCAAAATAATGCCGAGATTAGCGAGGTATAATTAACGTATATACCAAGCTAAGTGCCCCTCGTGAAGACATATTTTCGCATATTTATATGTTAAAGAAACTAACCGCCAACTAATAGCAAAGTTACACTAAAAAAACGTTTATCAAAACTCTATCCAGGTATTCAGGTCATATAATAATGTATATGTACCAATAAAATTGTAGGTTTATTGACGGGTTCTTACAATAATTGTGTTATTGAATATGCGTAAATGAAGTATGACTTTGTAACTATTAATTCGATGCCCCAATTCGGGGTTTGGTACGGCTGGTTAAAACCATTTATATTGTGTCTATAGAGTTGGGATTCAACGATATGTAAGTTGTATATATATATATATGTCGGTGAAGTACATGCAGAATGTCCGCAAATAAGTTTGGGTTTTATTGCTTAAAACATGTTACCAATTTATACATTATTAAACAACAAATAAGCAGCTGAACATTTTAAAAAAACTGATATTAACACATGGCACATGCATGATAAAAACAATTTAAGAATTAAATACATTTGATGCTCTATCCAGTAACTTTCAGATATCATCTTGACGTAAGTTGTGGTATTTTGTTTCACGAATAAATACATTATTAGAACAAGAATGTTTGCTCGTAAGATAGAATGATGACAGCAATAACCTTAAACATTCAGACCATGTTTGGGTGCATTAAATCTTAACTTAATATAGAGTTGCATGACAGATATCATCTGACACAATGATAGGACGCTTTATGAAATGAAATGTTAAACCATCTATCTTCCCACCTGCATGTTACTGTATTTCGTTTATAAGCTGAACTTTTTTAGCAATCTTTTGAAAAAGACGGTTACATTATATTAGCGCCGTGCTATATGTTCAACAATAAACACACACCTAAGATATGTATTCCCTTCAATATAGAAATGAGACAATATACAATATAATATTAAATATAATATTAAATAGTTTGAGGATTTGGGAAAAGTATGTGTGTTAGTAAATGAGCCGACAGATCATTCTTGACCGAGGTATTTTGCATATGCCAGTTTGATATTTAAATATTTGCATGTACTTCCATCAGCATATTTTCAAGTATAAGAAAGTATGGAAAGCCGTTTGGTTTTTAGCGGGGGTCCCAAACGGCTTTCCATAAAGACAATTTAACAAAATAATCTTTGACAAAACATGTGTTTTACACTTTACACTATACATCGTTATTACCGAAATCACTTTTGAGATTGCACACGTTTGGAATAAGTTTTGATCCCCTGCGAGCATACTGGTAATTGTTTAGCAAACGAATATGAACAATGACATATATACTCGATACGAAAACCCTGCTGTATTATTGCGATACGACAACTTTTGGATATTTTTTTCCAGATGGCGGGAAGTATACAGTACTGGTTCTACCTAGTCAACTATACGATGATCTGCCTCTACCACAAAAAAAATCGACCGTAATATATGGCCTTATACTCGATACGGACCTCTCACTGCCCTATTTCATTGTGCGAAGTTTCATTGCAGTTCCATTAGTAGTTTTTGAGTTATTCTCCGCACAAGAATTATAACTTTACAAAGGGCAATAACTATAGTGAATGACGATAGAGTTGTGGTACTTATACTCGGCACTTCCTCATTATTACCCTCTATCATTGTATGAAGAGGAATTGGAGTCCTTTAAGTAGTTTTTGAGTTATGTCCGGACAAGATCGACAAAGCGGCAACTATATTCTCTCCCTTCGGGGAGCATAGCCATGGGAAGCTGAGTTGGCTCAGGTTCTTGACATGACCTCGACACTCTAAGGAATTATTCTGCCAAATGTCATGCTTGATCTCAATTTGAACTATTTTGCCAAAATTACTTAGTTATATCCCCCGCTGATACAAACAAGCTGAATGCGAAAGCGCAAGCGATTGCCTCCAGTCAATGTTCATAACACTGTTTGGCTGAAAGTATTTTAAATACTGCTATATACTTTGCAAGTGGTTGGCGTGGCCTAGTGGATAGCACGGTGAAAGACTCACCGGTGACACTGTGTTTGGTTGGTGTGTTCTTGGGCAAGACACTTTTAATTTGCCTCTGTCGTATGTGGACGTAAATCGGGCGGTCCTGTGAGAACCACAGAAATCTAGTCTTTAGTAAGAATAGGGCATGTTCCCGGATTCATGTGTATTTTAATCATTACCCTCTCTTTTGGGCAGCTCCAAAAAAACTATAATGTGTTGATGCGGCGTTAATCGACATTCAATTCATACTTTACAATATGAAATTGGTTACGCCCAGATAACAATTCACCTCGAGCACGAAACTGGCACATATTCTAACAATTGTGAACATTCTCTCCCCAGCCCAAATCAAAGAAGCAGTCATTCATATTTAACATGTTTGTCGGACTTTAGGGAGCACGCACCGGGTCCAACTTTGTTCATCATATGAGTTTACAAATAACATAATTATTCTGAAAATGCACCAGAATCAAAGATTTTCTAATGGGCATGCCCCCTAAGTCAACCAAGATCCACATCCGGATATTGTCTTTACACCCCCACCCACCACACACCCCATTTTAGAGAAATATATTGAAGAGTAATGAGGGATGATCCCACGAACAACAAAAACAAAAAATATCTTTAAAAAAGATAGTCGGCGCGTTTGGGGAAGCACACTGTATAAGTGATTGATGGTCATGAAGTGAAATAATTTTAATAGCGAAACGTAAGATATAGAGTGGAGCAATATAACGTTTTCTATCGGTATTCCGATAAATGTTGACAGGGCAGTGCCAGTATGGGGAATTTGAACAAAACCCATTACTTTTCTGCCACCTCCATAAGTCAGCTTAAATGGCGAAAAACATCTAATATTCTCTGATAAGTGTCCTTGAATGGGGACATAAACCGCGCGGTCCCGTGTATCGCAGTCATTTCTTCTCTGAACACGTTAAAAACCATAAACAGCTATTCATTAATAAGTAATCAGTAAGAGTAGGGCAGGTTCCAGGATTCCTAGGTATTTTCCCCCTCTCTCATGGTCAGCTCTAAATTACATAGTACAATTTGCTGATCAGCCGTTAAATAAGGCCACACTTAAACATATTTAGTTTGGCCGACCTTAGATTTTTCAGACGGGCAGGTAGGTATGGATTTTTTCCCTACCATGTATGTCAGATTCTTTTGTGAATGCTGTTTAAAGTTTAACTGTTTGGACATTACTTTTTGTACTTATTAAAGATGATTTTAGTATAGTGTGTATTACAAAGTTGAAAATGTTAGCGTTTAGATACAACTCCTATCTAAAACTACTGTGTGCATTTTTCCAAAAAAAAAAGCAAACTATTAAAACAACCATACCATTAAACAATTATACCATAAACCAACCATACCATTAAACAGCCATACCATTAAACAATCATACCATAACAATCATACCATTAACTAACACTGTAAGCAAGCACATCATTAAACAAGCATACCATTAAACAGCCATTTCATTAAAGAACCATCCTATTAAAAACTTTTACCTTTAAACAATCATATCATGAAATAACAACCATACCATTAAACGACCATACCATTAAACAATCATAACATTTACAAATCATACCATTAAACAATCATACCATTAAACAAGTATACAATTAAACAATCATACCATTAAACAGTCATACCATTAAACAACCATACCATTAAACAATCAAAACATTAAACAATCATACCATTAAATAAACAAAATATTAAACAATCAAACAGTTCAACAATCATACCATTAAACACTCACACAATTGAACATCAATTAAAACAATTATACCATTAAACAATCATACCATTAAACAACCATACAGTTCAACAATCATACCATTAAAATAACCATTCCATTAAACAACCATACCATTAAACAATCATACCATTAAACAATCATACAGTTCAACAATCATAGCATTAAAATAACATTCTATTAAACGACCTTACCATTAAACCATCATACCATTATACACTCATACAACTGAACACCCATTAAAACAACTATACCATTAAGTAACCATACCATTAAACAATCAGACTATTAAACAACCATCCGATTAAACAATCATACCATTATTTAACGCTGTAAACAATCATACCATTTAACAACCATACAATTAAATAATTCTACCATTAAATAACCATACCATTAAACAATCATACTATTAAACAACCATACAATTCAACAATCATACCATTAAAATAACCATTCCATTAAACGACCTTACCATTAAACAATCATACCATTATACAATCATACAATTAAACACTCATTAAAACAATTATACCATTAAATAACCATACCATTAAACAATTAGACTATTAAACAACCATATTATTAAACAATCATACCATTAATTGACGCTGTAAACAATTATACCATTAAACAACCATACCATTAAACAATTCTACCATTAAACAACCATACCATTAACCAATCATACCTTTAAACAATCATACCTTTAAACGACCATACCCTTAAACAATCATATCATTAAACAATCATACCATTAAACAACCATACCATTAAACAATCATACTATTAAACAATCATACTATTAAACAATCATGCCATTAAACACTCATACAATTAAACACCCATGAAAACAATTATACCATTAAATAACCATACCAATAAACAATCATACTAATAAACAATCATACTATTAAACAATCATATAATTAAACAATCATACCTTTAAACAATCATACCTTTAAACGACCATACCATTAAACAATCATACCATTAAACAATCATACTATTAAACAATCAAACTATTAAACAGTCATGCCATTAAACACTCATACAATTAAATACCATTAAACAATCATACCATTAAACAATCAAACTATTAAACAGTCATGCCATTAAACACTCATACAATTAAACACCCATGAAAACAATTATACCATTAAATAACCATACCAATACACAGTCATACAATCATACTATTAAACAATCATATCATTAAACAATCATACCTTTAAACAATCATATCTTTAAACGACAATACCATTAAACAATCATACCATTAAACAACCATACCATTAAACAATCATACAATAAAACAATGATACCATTAAACAATCATGCCATTAAACACTCATACAATAAAACACTCATGAAAACAATTATACCATTAAATAACCATACCAATAAACTATCATACTATTAAACAATCATACTATTAAACAATCATATTATTAAACAATCATACTATTAAACAATCATACCATTATACAGTCATACCATTAAACAGTCAGTCATACCAGTAAACAACCATACCATTAAACAACCATAACATTAAATAATCATACCATTATACAGTCATACCATTAAACAGTCATACCATTAAACAATCATTTCATTAAACAGTCATATCATTATACAGTCATTAAACAAGATACCATTAAACAACCATAACATTAAACAATCATAACATTGAACAGTCATATAACAATCATACCATTAAACAATAATACCATTAAAAAAAATCAAAAGAAAAACAAAATCATATTTTAATGTACAAAAGGTTTGGAGCGGGCCGACATTTTGTGCAAACAAAAGTAATTGAATTGCGTTTTAGACCATTATTAAAATTATGTTAAGTTTAATAATGGTCTAAAACACAATTCAATTACTTCTCTGATAATGATATGCAAATTAAATAGGACAACAAATAATTATTAACCTAGAACAATGTGTCCATGCGACACCGATGCCCCGCTATAGTCAAAGAAATACTGTAAATTAAAAATGGACTTTAAGGGTGGTCGAAAGGACGGAGGGACTGACAGACGGACGAACAAGGGTAACACTAAATGTCCGTTCCACTTTTATGGCTGTCCAGCAACTGTGCTTCTATTTCTTGTTCACTGAACAAGTAAAGTCCGTTCAAACAGCATCCTAACAGCTAAAGCCGTTTTTTCCCTGGTGTTTAGACGTGCACAGATGCGGTCTATTTTTTTTTAAATATCCAAAATTTAGCGACTTAACTAAAAAATAACGAAGTTAATTAAATCTAAATTAAAAAAGCATATAAACTTTATTTTAAATACATATTCACATTATTTATTTTTGGAATGCGGTTATGATATCGTAATTTTGTCAAAGAGATGAAATTTGCGATCAGATGAAGGTGTCTTTTGAAATACTTTTAGACGAAGACGTCTTAATTAAGTCATCATAAACCATAAGGCCGATATACTTACTAGTAATTAAATGTAACATAGTTAATGCGATACTATGCCAGCGATTCGAACGAATCAGACTTGATGCATAAAAAACAAATACAATTTAGAGTTTTCATATCAACTCTAGAAAAGAAGAAAACATAATACGAATAAAGAAAAAGAAGTTGAAAACAGTTTTTACTACGTAATAAAATCATAAATGTTTGTTTCCACTGTTTGCGTCATGGTCGTTATACATTATATGTACGATGCGACGTCTACAGACGTCTACATAGACATCTTTTTCGTAAGGGTGTTGTGTTTATTAAAACAAGCATACTGAAACAAATATTCCGATGACCAACTTTTATTTTATATTCCGATAGGAAATTAAATTCTCGAAAACACATTAAATTGTGCAGTTTTCTATCGAGCCATTTAATAGATAAATGACTTTAATGTCGTTTTTTCTTAAAATAATCAAGCCAAAAAAAGGGGTTAAAGAAATGGGAAATTCTAGAAATATTAGTTTACAGCTTAATTTAAATAATATAATGTTTATATCAGATGAAAGGTCTCATCATGACAAACAGTGTGATATAAAAAATAATCGCATGCGACCAAACTAACGCTTTGTGATGCTAAAAACGCTGAATTGAGCACAAACGCGACTTTTATGAAAAACGTCAAACATAGCCATATTTGAGACGTTATTATTAAAATATTGTTTACATGATGACAAAACAAAATTCAGATTCAAATCGCAAATATTTTCAAATTAACAAATATATATAGTTTATATGCGTACCCTTAAATTTTCCAATAGGAAATTCACCAATATTAACAACATTAGGCAATGGTGCATTTGACGCCTGAAATGAACTTGGACTATTTTTTGTTCATAATGCACAAGTGGTTTTGGTCCCATAGCAAATTCCTTAGGCATATCTAACTGGCGGTTTAACACCTGGAATCTTTGTGTCCCACAATATCCTGGACCTCAACTGCCTTGGTTTCTGTTTTATTCAGAAGTCTCAAGAAAATAGCGTGTGTTATCAATAACAACTGACGCTCTGTATCCACCAGGACACAGAAAGAATGCTAAACTTTACTCCCGCAGCAACAATTTCACCATGTTTATACAACGTATAACAACATGTATCGCTGCACAATGTTCTGGTTAATATCAATAAAGAGTTTATCGTTTACTGCTACAGATGAAACATGGAACCCATCCTACAACGGATTGCAGTCCTCAACCTCCGGATAACCCATGATACCCTAGAACAACCATTAATCGAATAACAACTTATTGAGTTCATTCTTCCATAGTATGCTGAGATGAACTCTGTGATATATTTTACGTGTTTGGTTCTTCATTGTCTATCAGAAGAACATACTGTCCACTGCAACCGACACTTAAAACTTCAACTCCTATTTTTGAATTTCTTCTTCAGTCATCTGTTTCTTATCTTTTCTATATTTCCCTTTTGTGAACGTTACAGCTCTGTCCATTCGTGTTATTTCATGTCTTTGAATTGTTCTATGACATACCCACTAGGTTACCAGATATATCAACTTTACATCCATGTCATTTGGGAAGAAAACTGTTTTCCCAACTCAAATAAAGGCTACAGACTCTTCTATAGCATGGGGACGATCCGAATGCTCCCGCCTCTACGCGATGTGACTTGTCGAAAAATACCTCTGGTGAAGCACTCTGGCCATCCACAATGTAATGTGCAGTCTTTGTGTCTTTCAATTCTGTTCTCAGTTCTGTACTTTTGAACAAATCATATTCATGAAACAAATTATCAAATATTGCTTTTATGTATAACAAACTTGACATGGGCTTATAAGAACAACCTAGAAATATTCTTCAGCATTAATACTGTCATAGCCTGGACAATAGAAACTGCCATTTCTCCTCAACACTGATTATTTGATACATATTTTAGAAAAGCCCAACTTTACAAACCTTTAGATATTTGTCACATTCAGCCACTTTGCCAATTCAAGTGGCTGGTGCAATTTACAAACAACTTGTTCTTTTCATCGGCAAGTTATCAGCAGAATCACCAATCGGTACAACCCGTAGACCTAACGGACTTGGTCAATTGTTGTTGTTTCATTGTTCACTGCTTTTTTCTTTGCATGCATCCATCATTTTACTGATTTGAATTTTTTTTATTTTCGCTTGAATGATCTTTGAAAACCGCGAGCTTACTTCATATTCTGTGTAAAATATCAATCAATCAATAGAATAATTAAATACTTACCTCGTTATTTGCCCTTTCAGAATCTGTAGACTCTGATTCCTCCATCTTGAATATCTCTTCTTCAAAAGACATGCTTCATAAGACAAAAGTCAAAAGTCGTAAGTCATAAGTCGTAAGTCACAGGTCATAACTCAAAAGGTACGAATAGGCTTCCGTAGATATCGCATGTCAAAAAAGTACCATTGACATCAGGTATGATGTATAGCTTGCAAAAGGGGCAAGCGATCTAACCTCATTTCTAAATGCATCTAAACACAAAAGAGAAAAATGGTCCTATATATATAACAGCGCCTAAATGCAACGGCACCGTAGGTCTGCACGGCACCACAAACACAAAGCAAATTAAAAATGCAATGAAAAGGGCATTACACAACACAAAGAGCGGTGAAGACAGAGTTACCGACTCTGAACGGTCATTATACAATATGGTCTACTTGTAAGATAAGTTTATTCAAAATTGGAAAACAGAATTAAACAATTCATCAAGAGCTTTATGTTATAGATCGATTGTTACTTTCGATTTTAAACAATATCTTGATGTTTTAAGTATTCATAAATTTCGAACGGTCGTTGCAAGACTAAGACTCTCCTCACATAGGTTAAAAGTTGAGACAGGGCAATGGAAAAGCGGGAAGTGTCCCATACGACGATAGAACATGTAAACTATGTAATTTGTTGTTGAAGACAAATATCACTTTATAATAGAATGTAAAAATTACAATGAATTAAGAAAGATGTATTTTAAACAAATTGTTTGGGGAAATTCTAGTTTCGTGAAATTTAAACAATTAACGAAGCTTAAACATAAAATAGATTTTAAGAATATACATATATAAGGCGTTTGAACTAAGGAAACGACTGAACAATGTGTAATCCGTTAATTAATTAGTAAAATTTCTTCAATGTCGCCGAACCATAACTACTATTTGCTACTATATCAATTGCTATAAATTGCTATAAATATCATAAACTACATCTACTGTTTACCCTTCCGTATTCTATTTTATTTGTCCAAATGTCAAGTTACTCAACTTTATAGATATGTGTCTTCTTTCGAGTATGAAACATGTCATCTTTTTCTGCCAAAAACCTTTATCTAAATGTTTTTGATAACTTATGGAACACGTTTATGTAACAAGAGGTATGACAAGCATTTGCAGTTTTAAAACTAGTCATTCTTCGATCGCTTTATTTGATAAGTCGATGCTTGTTATTACCCCTTGGTAAGCTACATCATGATGTAAAGTTTAGCATACAATTGTAATACAAGTAAAATATGTACATATCTCATGCCAATATGCTTTAAACCATACATAAACATAGTCATATATTATTCAATACATTTGTAAAAACTTTGTATTTATTACTAGGTCATGAATGGGAGATACATTTGTAATGCAAGAACTACAGATAAGCTGAGTATTTAAATATTTAACTGGCATTCGCCCTGCAAATTTTATTTTATGAAGCTTGCTCAGACTGCCACTCTACCCTCATTCTAAATCCGATGGAACAAATACTAATTACAGACAAAAGATGGTAATAGTTCTATTATGAACAAGACAATGTCTTACAAGTTATCTCCCCTTACAAAAGATAAAAAAGAACACATTGTCTTTAAACTAAATAGAACTAACAGTGAAAGGTAATTATATTTAAGATATGGTATACCACTATCAATTGATATTTAACAATCACAATGTTTTTGTAATTAAAGATCACCCACTCATGACCTCAAGAATAGATAAAAAAGAAAAAATCCCCAATTAATAACTTTTCTACACATTATATATGATTTTTTTTTCACTGTTATATTGTATATAATTGTATGCATAATATATTGTAAGGTGCACAGAGGGATGGTCCTCCCCGACCCTCGTGCACCTATGACGGGGAGAATAAACGGACCACCACTTTGGTGATCGAAATTAAAAAAAAAAAAATTCTTCAAACACTACCCTTGTAACCAAAGCAATGCAAACTTAATATTACAGTATTCAGTGGCAAACCAAAGACATCTCCCAGTAAATTTCAAGGTACATACATACATACAATGCATCATGCGTGGTTCATGCCTAGTTCAGAAAACACACGTATGTGAAATTAAAGACTTATTATTTAAAAACTTATCTTACTTTTTATTGAAAACTTACTTTGCATTGTTGTTAATCTATACAATAGGTTCTTCAGTTTAATTAACTGTATACATGTGTGCTGTGATATATACATGTGCTACATATGCTGTGATGTATACACGTGCTGTGATGTATACATGTGCTGTGATATATACATGTGCTGTGATGTATACATGTGCTGTGATGTATAGGTGTGTGCAAAAACAACCAACACTTGTACTAACATATTGAAATCATTAATTGTATTATTTGTAAACATGTTCATGGGTCATATTTGGCTTCCAACAATAAAATATTTGCTATTCTACATACACGTATAAAGAGCTGTTCACTGTCACACTTAAATGAAGTACGCTTGATACAAGACACTGAAGTATATATACTGACATACAAAAGAAACGCACCACCATTTTGAATTTATAAATTACGTATTGTGTTTCCAAAGCGTAACATAATCTACTTGGATCTACTGTTCCCTGTAAACATTTCCAACGGAGAAAAGTCACCCATTACCAATTATTAAAATGTTGCTCACAGACAAAACAACAAACAACAAAGAAAACAACTTTACAATTATAAAAGTGGTTCTATGATAAAACAATGGGATGTGTCGATTATCGAAATAAATCCTTTTATTTAAGTGGTGTTGATAATATTGTGGCCATCCTGTTTTTTGTTTAATTTTACGACTGAGTAATTTGTACGCTTTAACGCATAACCGGTCTTTTTGAGGTATTATACCACTAATTATTTTCCCCATAGACACCAATGTTAAAGTGTCACATATTAATGATTTGCTGCAAGTTCAACTCAAGTATGGATAATGCAGCATTGTAATGTTCATATAGAAAACTAATTTTCCACTTGAAAAATCATCAGAAAAGGTGGGGTCACAAGACATGTAAGAACGTTCTTGTTTGCTTACCAAACAGTTCAAGGGTACAGCTGTTTTCATTGACTGACTGTTTTCATTGCTCACATAGTGTAAGCATAGAGTCGAAATTTCGAAAATGTTCATCAGTGATCCAGTAAAACTTATTAATACGCTTCTTATACGTACAACCACAAAATCGAATAGGAATGGGCAGTTTTCCCCTACTAATAATGCCCGTTTTCGTCAAAAAAGGAGGGATTACTTTTTATTATAGGAACTACATTCGACTACACCTCGGAGCTTACATGTAATTAGTGATGGTAAACCTATAAGAGAAGAAAACGTGTTCAGATGTTTCTTAAATGAGGATTTTGTGTTGTCATTTTCATTACAAGCTTAAAAACACCTACTTCATGCAAATCGAATGATTATTTGCGGAGATATGGTCTTGTGAATACCAAGGACAATAGTCTGAAATCGACAAAAGTCAGAGATATATTTTTAATTTTTACACTATCTGAATTGTCATACCAAAGGGCATTTCTTGTCAATAAATCATATTAAATAGATCAAATGTTTAGAACAGTCAATGCACATTAATAAAATATGCATTTTAGGTACAATTAGGACGATGAATATGCCAATTTATGTCGATTTTCATGCCAAAAATGATTTTTTAAGCGCATTTTTCAAAATTGGTGTTATCATACCTTATTATAGTAGCGAATACGAGCTCAGTAATGTCAAAAATACCGCTAAAATCAAAATTGATATTAACTGAACGCTACCAAGTCGAGTTTGAATGATAAGGAATATTATTTTACCTTTTACACAATCTTCATTTTTTCACAGTATCCTATTTTAGCGGGGTGTAGGGGAAAGATTTAGTGGTTTCATGCCTACTAAAACTGTTGCCATGCAGATTTAATTGATGTAAACATGTTGCACACTTGCCACGCTACATGTTGATACCACAAAAAACATAGTTCAATTGCAAACACTTCACAAACACGTCATTTTAAACACGAACAAAAAAACGAAACTCAAAATTACGGCTTTTATAAACAAAATTGGATTAAAACGCTCAAAACGTATGTAAAAAAACTATGGAAAACTGATTTCTGAGCCTGTTTTACCAATTGTTATCGGAAAAGTGTCCCTAGGTACGAATCTGAACGAGTCCTAATTACTGCACGTATCTCTTATAGGTATTATACCACTAATTATTTTCCCCATAGACACCAATGTTAAAGTGTCACATATTAATGATTTGCTGCAAATTCAACTGAAGTATGGATTATGCAGCATTGTAATGTTCATATAGAAAACTAATTTTCCACTTGAAAAATCCTCAGAAAAGGTGCGGTCACAAGACATGTAAGAAAGTTCGTGTTTGCTTACCAAACAGGTCCAGCTGTTTTCATTGACTAACTGTTTTCATTGCTCACATAGTGTAAGCATTGAGTCGAAATTCGAAAATGTTCATCAGTGATCCAGCAAAACTTATTAATACGCTTCTTAAACATACAACCACAAAATCGAATAGGAATGGGCAGTTTTCCCCTATTTATAGTGCCCGTTTTCGTCAAAAAAGGAGGGATTACTTTTTATTATAGGAACTACATTCGATACACCTCGGAGGCTTACATGTAATTAGTGATGGTAAACCTATAAGAGAAGAAAACGTGTTCAGATGTTTCTTAAATGAGGATTTTGTGTTGTCATTTTCATTACAAGCTTAAAAACACCTACTTCATGCAAATCGAATGATTATTTGCGGAGATATGGTCTTGTGAATACCAAGGACAATAGTCTGAAATCGACAAAAGTCAGAGATATATTTTTAATTTTTACACTATCTGAATTGTCATACCAAAGGGCATTTCTTGTCAATAAATCATATTAAATAGATCAAATGTTTAGAACAGTCAATGCACATTAATAAAATATGCATTTTAGGTACAATTAGGACGATGAATATGCCAATTTATGTCGATTTTCATGCCAAAAATGATTTTTTAAGCGCATTTTTCAAAATTGGTGTTATCATACCTTATTATAGTAGCGAATACGAGCTCAGTAATGTCAAAAATACCGCTAAAATCAAAATTGATATTAACTGAACGCTACCAAGTCGAGTTTGAATGATAAGGAATATTATTTTACCTTTTACACAATCTTCATTTTTTCACAGTATCCTATTTTAGCGGGGTGTAGGGGAAAGATTTAGTGGTTTCATGCCTACTAAAACTGTTGCCATGCAGATTTAATTGATGTAAACATGTTGCACACTTGCCACGCTACATGTTGATACCACAAAAAACATAGTTCAATTGCAAACACTTCACAAACACGTCATTTTAAACACGAACAAAAAAACGAAACTCAAAATTACGGCTTTTATAAACAAAATTGGATTAAAACGCTCAAAACGTATTTAAAAAAACTATGGAAAACTGATTTCTGAGCCTGTTTTACCAATTGTTATCGGAAAAGTGTCCCTAGGTACGAATCTGAACGAGTCCTAATTACTGCACGTATCTCTTATAGGTATTATACCACTAATTATTTTCCCCATAGACACCAATGTTAAAGTGTCACATATTAATGATTTGCTGCAAATTCAACTGAAGTATGGATTATGCAGCATTGTAATGTTCATATAGAAAACTAATTTTCCACTTGAAAAATCCTCAGAAAAGGTGCGGTCACAAGACATGTAAGAAAGTTCGTGTTTGCTTACCAAACAGGTCCAGCTGTTTTCATTGACTAACTGTTTTCATTGCTCACATAGTGTAAGCATTGAGTCGAAATTCGAAAATGTTCATCAGTGATCCAGCAAAACTTATTAATACGCTTCTTAAACATACAACCACAAAATCGAATAGGAATGGGCAGTTTTCCCCTATTTATAGTGCCCGTTTTCGTCAAAAAAGGAGGGATTACTTTTTATTATAGGAACTACATTCGATACACCTCGGAGGCTTACATGTAATTAGTGATGGTAAACCTATAAGAGAAGAAAACGTGTTCAGATGTTTCTTAAATGAGGATTTTGTGTTGTCATTTTCATTACAAGCTTAAAAACACCTACTTCATGCAAATCGAATGATTATTTGCGGAGATATGGTCTTGTGAATACCAAGGACAATAGTCTGAAATCGACAAAAGTCAGAGATATATTTTTAATTTTTACACTATCTGAATTGTCATACCAAAGGGCATTTCTAGTCAATAAATCATATTAAATAGATCAAATGTTTAGAACAGTCAATGCACATTAATAAAATATGCATTTTAGGTACAATTAGGACGATGAATATGCCAATTTATGTCGATTTTCGTGCCAAAAATGATTTTTTAAGCGCATTTTTCAAAATTGGTGTTATCATACCTTATTATAGTAGCGAATACGAGCTCAGTAATGTCAAAAATACCGCTAAAATCAAAATTGATATTAACTGAACGCTACCAAGTCGAGTTTGAATGATAAGGAATATTATTTTACCTTTTACACAATCTTCATTTTTTCACAGTATCCTATTTTAGCGGGGTGTAGGGGAAAGATTTAGTGGTTTCATGCCTACTAAAACTGTTGCCATGCAGATTTAATTGATGTAAACATGTTGCACACTTGCCACGCTACATGTTGATACCACAAAAAACATAGTTCAATTGCAAACACTTCACAAACACGTCATTTTAAACACGAACAAAAAAACGAAACTCAAAATTACGGCTTTTATAAACAAAATTGGATTAAAACGCTCAAAACGTATGTAAAAAAACTATGGAAAACTGATTTCTGAGCCTGTTTTACCAATTGTTATCGGAAAAGTGTCCCTAGGTACGAATCTGAACGAGTCCTAATTACTGCACGTATCTCTTATAGGTATTATACCACTAATTATTTTCCCCATAGACACCAATGTTAAAGTGTCACATATTAATGATTTGCTGCAAATTCAACTGAAGTATGGATTATGCAGCATTGTAATGTTCATATAGAAAACTAATTTTCCACTTGAAAAATCCTCAGAAAAGGTGCGGTCACAAGACATGTATGAAAGTTCGTGTTTGCTTACCAAACAGGTCCAGCTGTTTTCATTGACTAACTGTTTTCATTGCTCACATAGTGTAAGCATTGAGTCGAAATTCGAAAATGTTCATCAGTGATCCAGCAAAACTTATTAATACGCTTCTTAAACATACAACCACAAAATCGAATAGGAATGGGCAGTTTTCCCCTATTTATAGTGCCCGTTTTCGTCAAAAAAGGAGGGATTACTTTTTATTATAGGAACTACATTCGATACACCTCGGAGGCTTACATGTAATTAGTGATGGTAAACCTATAAGAGAAGAAAACGTGTTCAGATGTTTCTTAAATGAGGATTTTGTGTTGTCATTTTCATTACAAGCTTAAGAACACCTACTTCATGCAAATCGAATGATTATTTGCGGAGATATGGTCTTGTGAATACCAAGGACAATAGTCTGAAATCGACAAAAGTCAGAGATATTTTTTTTAACTTTTACACTATCTGAATTGTCATACCAAAGGGCATTTCTTGTCAATAAATCATATTAAATAGATCAAATGTTTAGAACAGTCAATGCACATTAATAAAATATGCATTTTAGGTACAATTAGGACGATGAATATGCCAATTTATGTCGATTTTCATGCCAAAAATGATTTTTTAAGCGCATTTTTCAAAATTGGTGTTATCATACCTTATTATAGTAGCGAATACGAGCTCAGTAATGTCAAAAATACCGCTAAAATCAAAATTGATATTAACTGAACGCTACCAAGTCGAGTTTGAATGATAAGGAATATTATTTTACCTTTTACACAATCTTCATTTTTTCACAGTATCCTATTTTAGCGGGGTGTAGGGGAAAGATTTAGTGGTTTCATGCCTACTAAAACTGTTGCCATGCAGATTTAATTGATGTAAACATGTTGCACACTTGCCACGCTACATGTTGATACCACAAAAAACATAGTTCAATTGCAAACACTTCACAAACACGTCATTTTAAACACGAACAAAAAAACGAAACTCAAAATTACGGCTTTTATAAACAAAATTGGATTAAAACGCTCAAAACGTATGTAAAAAAAACTATGGAAAACTGATTTCTGAGCCTGTTTTACCAATTGTTATCGGAAAAGTGTCCCTAGGTACGAATCTGAACGAGTCCTAATTACTGCACGTATCTCTTATAGGTATTATACCACTAATTATTTTCCCCATAGACACCAATGTTAAAGTGTCACATATTAATGATTTGCTGCAAATTCAACTGAAGTATGGATTATGCAGCATTGTAATGTTCATATAGAAAACTAATTTTCCACTTGAAAAATCCTCAGAAAAGGTGCGGTCACAAGACATGTAAGAAAGTTCGTGTTTGCTTACCAAACAGGTCCAGCTGTTTTCATTGACTAACTGTTTTCATTGCTCACATAGTGTAAGCATTGAGTCGAAATTCGAAAATGTTCATCAGTGATCCAGCAAAACTTATTAATACGCTTCTTAAACATACAACCACAAAATCGAATAGGAATGGGCAGTTTTCCCCTATTTATAGTGCCCGTTTTCGTCAAAAAAGGAGGGATTACTTTTTATTATAGGAACTACATTCGATACACCTCGGAGGCTTACATGTAATTAGTGATGGTAAACCTATAAGAGAAGAAAACGTGTTCAGATGTTTCTTAAATGAGGATTTTGTGTTGTCATTTTCATTACAAGCTTAAAAACACCTACTTCATGCAAATCGAATGATTATTTGCGGAGATATGGTCTTGTGAATACCAAGGACAATAGTCTGAAATCGACAAAAGTCAGAGATATATTTTTAATTTTTACACTATCTGAATTGTCATACCAAAGGGCATTTCTTGTCAATAAATCATATTAAATAGATCAAATGTTTAGAACAGTCAATGCACATTAATAAAATATGCATTTTAGGTACAATTAGGACGATGAATATGCCAATTTATGTCGATTTTCATGCCAAAAATGATTTTTTAAGCGCATTTTTCAAAATTGGTGTTATCATACCTTATTATAGTAGCGAATACGAGCTCAGTAATGTCAAAAATACCGCTAAAATCAAAATTGATATTAACTGAACGCTACCAAGTCGAGTTTGAATGATAAGGAATATTATTTTACCTTTTACACAATCTTCATTTTTTCACAGTATCCTATTTTAGCGGGGTGTAGGGGAAAGATTTAGTGGTTTCATGCCTACTAAAACTGTTGCCATGCAGATTTAATTGATGTAAACATGTTGCACACTTGCCACGCTACATGTTGATACCACAAAAAACATAGTTCAATTGCAAACACTTCACAAACACGTCATTTTAAACACGAACAAAAAAACGAAACTCAAAATTACGGCTTTTATAAACAAAATTGGATTAAAACGCTCAAAACGTATTTAAAAAAACTATGGAAAACTGATTTCTGAGCCTGTTTTACCAATTGTTATCGGAAAAGTGTCCCTAGGTACGAATCTGAACGAGTCCTAATTACTGCACGTATCTCTTATAGGTATTATACCACTAATTATTTTCCCCATAGACACCAATGTTAAAGTGTCACATATTAATGATTTGCTGCAAATTCAACTGAAGTATGGATTATGCAGCATTGTAATGTTCATATAGAAAACTAATTTTCCACTTGAAAAATCCTCAGAAAAGGTGCGGTCACAAGACATGTAAGAAAGTTCGTGTTTGCTTACCAAACAGGTCCAGCTGTTTTCATTGACTAACTGTTTTCATTGCTCACATAGTGTAAGCATTGAGTCGAAATTCGAAAATGTTCATCAGTGATCCAGCAAAACTTATTAATACGCTTCTTAAACATACAACCACAAAATCGAATAGGAATGGGCAGTTTTCCCCTATTTATAGTGCCCGTTTTCGTCAAAAAAGGAGGGATTACTTTTTATTATAGGAACTACATTCGATACACCTCGGAGGCTTACATGTAATTAGTGATGGTAAACCTATAAGAGAAGAAAACGTGTTC
Organism: Cyrtodaria siliqua; assembly: GCA_037043455.1. Taxonomy (NCBI): domain Eukaryota; kingdom Metazoa; phylum Mollusca; class Bivalvia; order Adapedonta; family Hiatellidae; genus Cyrtodaria; species Cyrtodaria siliqua. Next base: position 2,403 of record JAWPHD010010758.1, on the reverse strand, counting down.
AGATGTTTCTTAAATGAGGATTTTGTGTTGTCATTTTCATTACAAGCTTAAAAACACCTACTTCATGCAAATCGAATGATTATTTGCGGAGATATGGTCTTGTGAATACCAAGGACAATAGTCTGAAATCGACAAAAGTCAGAGATATATTTTTAATTTTTACACTATCTGAATTGTCATACCAAAGGGCATTTCTTGTCAATAAATCATATTAAATAGATCAAATGTTTAGAACAGTCAATGCACATTAATAAAATATGCATTTTAGGTACAATTAGGACGATGAATATGCCAATTTATGTCGATTTTCATGCCAAAAATGATTTTTTAAGCGCATTTTTCAAAATTGGTGTTATCATACCTTATTATAGTAGCGAATACGAGCTCAGTAATGTCAAAAATACCGCTAAAATCAAAATTGATATTAACTGAACGCTACCAAGTCGAGTTTGAATGATAAGGAATATTATTTTACCTTTTACACAATCTTCATTTTTTCACAGTATCCTATTTTAGCGGGGTGTAGGGGAAAGATTTAGTGGTTTCATGCCTACTAAAACTGTTGCCATGCAGATTTAATTGATGTAAACATGTTGCACACTTGCCACGCTACATGTTGATACCACAAAAAACATAGTTCAATTGCAAACACTTCACAAACACGTCATTTTAAACACGAACAAAAAAACGAAACTCAAAATTACGGCTTTTATAAACAAAATTGGATTAAAACGCTCAAAACGTATGTAAAAAAACTATGGAAAACTGATTTCTGAGCCTGTTTTACCAATTGTTATCGGAAAAGTGTCCCTAGGTACGAATCTGAACGAGTCCTAATTACTGCACGTATCTCTTATAGGTATTATACCACTAATTATTTTCCCCATAGACACCAATGTTAAAGTGTCACATATTAATGATTTGCTGCAAATTCAACTGAAGTATGGATTATGCAGCATTGTAATGTTCATATAGAAAACTAATTTTCCACTTGAAAAATCCTCAGAAAAGGTGCGGTCACAAGACATGTAAGAAAGTTCGTGTTTGCTTACCAAACAGGTCCAGCTGTTTTCATTGACTAACTGTTTTCATTGCTCACATAGTGTAAGCATTGAGTCGAAATTCGAAAATGTTCATCAGTGATCCAGCAAAACTTATTAATACGCTTCTTAAACATACAACCACAAAATCGAATAGGAATGGGCAGTTTTCCCCTATTTATAGTGCCCGTTTTCGTCAAAAAAGGAGGGATTACTTTTTATTATAGGAACTACATTCGATACACCTCGGAGGCTTACATGTAATTAGTGATGGTAAACCTATAAGAGAAGAAAACGTGTTCAGATGTTTCTTAAATGAGGATTTTGTGTTGTCATTTTCATTACAAGCTTAAGAACACCTACTTCATGCAAATCGAATGATTATTTGCGGAGATATGGTCTTGTGAATACCAAGGACAATAGTCTGAAATCGACAAAAGTCAGAGATATTTTTTTTAACTTTTACACTATCTGAATTGTCATACCAAAGGGCATTTCTTGTCAATAAATCATATTAAATAGATCAAATGTTTAGAACAGTCAATGCACATTAATAAAATATGCATTTTAGGTACAATTAGGACGATGAATATGCCAATTTATGTCGATTTTCATGCCAAAAATGATTTTTTAAGCGCATTTTTCAAAATTGGTGTTATCATACCTTATTATAGTAGCGAATACGAGCTCAGTAATGTCAAAAATACCGCTAAAATCAAAATTGATATTAACTGAACGCTACCAAGTCGAGTTTGAATGATAAGGAATATTATTTTACCTTTTACACAATCTTCATTTTTTCACAGTATCCTATTTTAGCGGGGTGTAGGGGAAAGATTTAGTGGTTTCATGCCTACTAAAACTGTTGCCATGCAGATTTAATTGATGTAAACATGTTGCACACTTGCCACGCTACATGTTGATACCACAAAAAACATAGTTCAATTGCAAACACTTCACAAACACGTCATTTTAAACACGAACAAAAAAACGAAACTCAAAATTACGGCTTTTATAAACAAAATTGGATTAAAACGCTCAAAACGTATGTAAAAAAAACTATGGAAAACTGATTTCTGAGCCTGTTTTACCAATTGTTATCGGAAAAGTGTCCCTAGGTACGAATCTGAACGAGTCCTAATTACTGCACGTATCTCTTATAGGTATTATACCACTAATTATTTTCCCCATAGACACCAATGTTAAAGTGTCACATATTAATGATTTGCTGCAAATTCAACTGAAGTATGGATTATGCAGCATTGTAATGTTCATATAGAAAACTAATTTTCCACTTGAAAAATCCTCAGAAAAGGTGCGGTCACAAGACATATAAGAAAGTTCGTGTTTGCTTACCAAACAG